>SNQN01000691.1:103729-125983 GCA_008642245.1 Bassia scoparia
CTTAATACTCCCATCCTACATCTTATGTGATAGCCTTATAACTTGTTTTTACTGGCGATGTGGGGGGCCGCTAATGTGTTTCTCATTTTTTTTTTCATTTTTTGTGTAATTTTATACATTATGCCATACCGAGAACAGCAAATACCTTCTACTGATAATACCATTTTTCATTTAATCATTTCTATCTAGGATCAAGACTTTCAAGTGACTCGAATCCTGTACTTGCTCGATATTCCGCGTGATTATAATCCTACTAGTTCAGCCAGGGTCTGACGTTAATTCATATCATTTATTTCGTTTAAGCAAATCGTTTCGTTGAACTTAATGCATATGGTTGATGGCAATTTTAGAAACCATAAGCCGTATCGTTCAGAAACTACTTAATCATGGATGATTAGTTCTGCAATTAGAGGGTGCGATGCTTGATGGTTGAACCAATGATCTAGTATTAACTTTTTTCTCTTAAAAAAAGTTTATAAATGTAAAGTTGAATTTATATGTGTTAAACACTCAATTGGATATTCCAATACTCCATCTCGAATTCTATTTAAAAATAAAACCCACAAACATGGACATGCGTCTTAGTGAGGGTACACTCTATGCCTAACTAACTTTACCGGCGGTTAGCGGAATATAGTGCGGCTTGAACTCGTGTCAGTATTTATTATGACCCTTTGTGTTAATTATAGTATCCCTTTCTTCCAATATATGACCCCTCTATTTATCCGCACTAGATCTATGTAAAGTGAAACTTGGCGTCACCTCTATATTTATTTATAAAAGACCTGTTGCGTTATATATTGATATAAAGATTTCGATTAATGCATTGATTGCACATAAACTTTATTGACATGATGACCTGCTTAACTACAATACCTTCTGAATACACCATTAAGCACACCATTATACGCTATGAACACAATTTTTTTCAATTTGATTTAATAATCTTGGATAATAATAATTTTCTTTACTTCTTTTTTCTCCATCACCTAATTAGAAATTATTATCTACCTTAATTACGTATAGTATATTACTTTGTGAAGGATTTTTATTATGAGTCGATGTATGCGTCACATCGAGACAAGCACAGGGTAATCGATGGACAACCTTGGCACTTCGACAAACACGCAATTAATTATATTTAGAGAAATTGACAGCTCTTCTAAACCATCAGACTTCCAATTTTTTGGCCTTCCTCTATGGGTCAGGGTGTATAATCTACCTTTCAAAGGTAGATTGAATTTCAAAGGTAGATTGAATGTGGCAAACCTGGAATCTGTGGCAAATAAAATTGGTACTTTCATTAAGGTTGACCAATCTGGATCAATGGGCATTGATAAATCGGTAAGAATTTGGGTTCAAWTTGATGTTCGTAAGGCCCTTGTTACTAAAGTTAGTATTAAGATGTGTGGGGGAACTCAGTGGAATACAAAAGACCACYGTTGTTTTGCCACCATCGTGCACACCTTGGTCATGGCTTGAAGGACTGCGATGACTTTAAAGAGGAAGATACRTCTAAATTGCGTTTTGGCGRATGGTTGAAAGCATCACCATGGAAAAGCTCAAAAGAGGATACGACTCAATCAGGTATTCTACCAAACAAAACTTGTGCAACAAAATTATTTATTAATAAGCCAAAACCAAAGGCTCGTGTTAAGGAGAATGAAGTGTTGAGTAAAGTAGTGAGTAAGTTGCATGAATGTGCCCTAAATTTGGATGAACCCATAAAAAATTCTAACAATAATGAGAATCCTAATGATAAAGGGGATGAGGATAATGCTAGTAGTGGTCAAAAGGAACAATCTATAAATAAATGTATCTACTAATACTGAGGAGATCACAAATAATGGTAGGAATGAAACAATAAGTACTGATGAAAAATTGAAGCATATGGGCAAGAAAAAAGGATGGAAAAGGCTTACAAATTCTAGGCATCCTTTCCATTGACAAATAAACAACATATCAGGAGAAATAAGGAAAGGGACGAGCTTTTGGAAACAAAAGAACTCATACAAATTAATGGTATACTTACTCAAAGGAGGAGGYTGGCTAGAAGTATGTTAACTGACAAGAATGTGGCGGGCCCCACCCCATGGGCTCTTGGTGATCAATGAGATACATCTTGTCATGGAATTGTCGTGGGTTGGGGAATYCCGAGGCAGWTAAAGCGTTGAGACGCATTATCATTCTCGAGAATCCCTAGTTGGTTTTCTTGCAAGAAACCAAGCTTTACAATCATGAAATGGAGAATTTAAAACAAAACATAAATTTGATGGTTTAATTGTGGTTATTGTGAAGGCAGGGTGAAGGCAGAAAGAGAAGGGGTGGTGTGGCGTTGCTATGGAAGAATTGATGGAATGTCAGCCTACAATCTCTCTTTATTAATCATATTGATGTTAAGATTGTTGATCACAATGCAAAGCTTTRGCGCTTTACTTGTATATACGAGAAACCAGAAGAGGAAGATAAATTTAAAACATGTGAGTTACRTTGCTCAAAACATTGGGTAACAAATAGGAGGAGCCGTGGCTTTGTGGTGGGGATTGGAACTTGATGTTGTGGTCGACGGAGAAGCAAGGAGGTAATAATTTTAACTTTGATCTTGCTGCCATATTTCGGGAAGTTGTGGATTGGTGTGGCCTTTCTTATATTAATTTTTTCAGGTACCCTTTTACATGGAATAATAATCGAGGTGGAAATGCAAACTTGCAAGAAACACTTGATCAATTTCTTGCTACTTAATCTTRGAAGGATATTTTGGCAATTCCTCAATAACTCACCTTGAGAAGCRATSATCAGACCWYCTCCCTATACTACTGTGTATGAAAATCAAAGTGGGTGAGTTGAAAAAAATTCGAAAGATTTTCCKWTTCAAAGAAATGTGGTTGAGGCAGGATGTTTGTGAAGAGGTTATTTTGGGTGCTTGGTAACTTGGTGAGGATGTGAAGTCCAATCTAATGCGTACAACTAGTAAGCTAAGATCTCGGAGCAAATCTNAATTATATGTAACCTCTCTAAAATGCACATTTCCCCAAATGTTTCTCTCCCCTACTTTCCTATAATCCACTACATTATTTAACAAGAGAAAAATAAATCAACTTGACACATGGCAAACAATAATTGGCAACAAAGATTAAAAGGTTAAAATATTTTTTTTATAAAAAACGGTGGTCCCATACTCCCATAAGGTTATAGTTTTGGTAACCTTACCATTTTATCTACTTCCCCATATCAAAAAATTTATCAATAATGGTGTATCAAAAATAACTTATCACTAAAGGCCCTCTAAGGCGCACGCCTCAGTGAGCCTCTTGAAGGTGGACGCACTTCGCCTAAAAAGTTCATTCTCCCGAGTCTGGAAGAGCCTTGTGCCTTAAAACTAAGAGTGCAACAAGTGTGAGCAGTAAGGGTACTTGCAGAGAGGAGCAGTGGGCTGAGCAGCAGTGGAGACGAAGACGCGAGGAAGGTCTATGAGGTGGTTCTGGGCAAGCAACGATTTTCAAGCTTAATTGCTAGAGTTTAAATTCATGTGGAGATTAAGTTTACAAGTTCTAATGGTYACCTAGATGACATTCTAAGTCCAACGATTTAAATACAGACTAAAATTTTGGTGAATCCTTTTAAAGAGTTTGTCATTCACAAGAATCATAACATCAGCTCCGATTACAAGAATAAATCTAGAATTTTGGGGGCAATTTCTTGAAAAAACATTTATTCTAATTTGGGTATTTGGTAACAAAGTTTTGAATTTTGTGTCACCGTGTGAAACATGTTTAATGTTTTCCAAAAAACTTAAACGGAATTCTAACTTTCGTTACACTTGGTCTAACTTATGAAATGGGTACCGCATGAAATKTTAAACTTTCCAGGGCACCATATGTAACATGCCGRAAGTACAGGGATACCCCGTGGGAAATTCAAAAAATAGGCATAATGGTGTCAAACCAAAACTCTTTATTGAGGTTACAAGATAATGGGAAATTCAAAAAATAGGCATAATAGGATACCACATCAGGATGAAATAACATAAGATGCAGAGTTCACTACTTCGTGCCAAAAAAATTTATCACTTCCTCCACCAACAAGTATATAAATATAAAATAATGAAAATATGACAGGATCATAGGAGTAATTTTCTTAATGTTCAAAACAACAATTACATGATAACACTTTCAATGTTCGCTCTCCTAAAGCTAAGTTCAAAACAAATGGTAGGGCTGGTTAACAGATCAGGTCGGGTTGGGTTCAGGTTCGGGTCAATAATAACTGAAACTCTATCAACCCAAACCTAACCGTTTATTAAACGGGTTGAAAATCTCAACCCTAACCCGACCTGCTTTATTAAATGGGTCACCCACTTAACCCGTTTAACCATTTATGTATTATAGTTTTTATAAAAAAATATTTGTAATATTTATAATAATAAAGTATTTTGTGCGAAAGTTATATTTAAAATGAGAATATGATTCAATAAATTAATTTATAATAGATCTTTAGATTTAATGAAATTTTTGTGAGTAATCTTCCCATTTTAAATATCATTTCTTATAGAAATTTATTAAATGGGTCTTATCAGGTTGTTTTCGGGTTCAAAATCAAACCTGAACCTAACCCGTTTAATTAAAGGTAAAATCAGGTTGACCCGTTTATCTAATTGGGTCGAAATCTTCAACCCAAACCCATTTATTTCAGGTCGGGTTCGTGTTCGGTAAACGGGTTGGGTCAGTTTTCCCCAGCCCTACAAAATGGATGATAATAAGTAACAAAAACAACGTAAATGTCAATTTTTAGAGCAAAGCAAGCCTAGCAGTGCTAAGATGTGCAAGAGAGAATAGGCTGATGTTGCTTCTTTAAGGCCAAAGCAATAAATTTAATAAAAATCCAGCATTTATGTGTAATTACTCCCACTGTAAACACCCACCTTGAAATCAATCTTTACCAAATTGTGAAAGCTGTTATTAACAGGACAAAAGAGTAGCACTGAATAGGAAAATGGAATGCCAAAAGGCCCATTATGAGGCGTCTTAAAGAGAGTATTCAGAAACTATTTGCTTGACATGGATGAATCTACCAAAATGCCATGAGATAGTAATTTTCCCATAAACCAATGATCTAGAGAATCAATCAAATTATCATCATACAACCAGTAAAGGTCCTATAGGATTAGCCTTAAGACGAAAATGGAGTGCCAATAGGACCATATTGTAGGTTTCTTAAAGAAAGTATTCAGAGAACTATTTACTTAGTTGGACACAAAGCTTTTACAACAGATAAACATTCCACACAAAGCTTTCAGCAAAAACCATGATGAGTTTATGACACTTTATTTTTGAATTATAAAAGGCTAGACAACTGAACCACACAAAGAAATAATCATTGACAGAAACCAGATGCATTAATTTTGTTTATACTTTTTCCAATCAAAGAATCATCAAAAGTTGAAAGCCGACCCTAATAAATCACCAATGAATGCGCATACCTAGCTTTAAGAAGCAAGAGAATTGTGAAGACTTCAAGACTGTTGTAGCCACGGTCAACAAAATCTCCCTGACAAAAGATATTACAGGTCATCAAAGCTATGCAACAACTATGTCATAGATCAAGCATGCATATCAGCAATAGTTACCATAAATATGTAATTGGTCTCTGGAACATGACCTCCTGTCTGGAAAAGCTTTCATTAAATCATGGAATTGACCAGAATGTCACCACAGACGGTGCTGGACTATTAACAGGCTGCACATTTGACTCCTCAATAAGTATCTCTTTCACCTGACAAATACCATTCTAGAAAGATTAGTATGAAGCCTGAATGGCATAGCACCAAGATAACAAAAAAAAAAGGGGGGGGGGCGGGGCGGGGGGGATCATATGGACAGAATTGACAATATTATGACATCTGATTAAAAAGAAACTAATTCACAACAGAGAAAGAGGAGAAAAAACTGCTAACTGCTCAGACATATGGATCCAGGCATCCAACTATTGTGAGAAAATGGATAGTGTGAAGGGAACACATAAGACCAAATTTAATCAGTCCATAACCATCAAAGTCAATTGACTATTCCATGAACTCAACAAAGATCCTCTTCCTCCATCCCCCAGAAGTGAAACTGTTTAGGACAGGGGTTTTGAATCCGACGTGAATCGAACACGCAACCTTCTGGAGTAGGACGTGCTAGATATATAAACCACTCCAATTCAAACAACTTTAAAACGAGTAAATTTAATCGTTTGAAACATTCTGCGTCAAAAAAGGCAACGYAGAATCAATGAAGACCAAACTCTACATTAGACATTTTCCAACCATTGACACCCTTCACATTAAAGTACAAAACACAAAGACAGATACAATTGAGGCTCATTTTCCCAGAGTTGGCCTGATAACAGTACCTTTACCCCTCTCAACTGATTACCATGAATGGATGTGGTTTGAGTGTTTGATAGTTAAACCTTTAAACAAAAGTTGCCGAATTGAGTAGAAATGTAACGAGAGTTAAGCCAGCGTTTTTGAATAACTTCTATTATATCCAAAACAATTCTACAAACCACTCAAAAGTGTAAAGTCACGAAATAGTAAATAAATAGCTACTACTTTTTTATATGAACATGATGCATAACAATCTTTACCAAAAAGATGAAAGTTGTCATATWAATGTTTTATAGAGGTGGGGATTCCGATTAATAGGTATCCCAAGCAACAAACCAATAATCTAGTCATTAGTCATCGGTCATCACCAACATTCCCTAGCACTATTATACCAAATAGCAAAAAATACAAATAAAAACAGGTGCGCTTGCTACACAAGACCACAACTATAGAAAACCACATTAGAATATAACCAAACTAAGCAAAGCTTCTCAAAATATGAGGCCTGTTATCAGTAACATCAACATATTTCGAACATCCTCGAAACCAAGAGGTCACCCGTTTAAATTACTTTATATAAACGGCACCGGACCAGCCAATCACAAAAGTAAAAAAGGATCGCAAAAGTCATGGAGACTTCTCTTAAACATCTATTTTATGAGTACTATTAAAAAAAACTAACTTATAAATATATACTGCCAAATAGAGGTGATGAATCAAAATTATAATTCAAGTGTGTACGCCACAATTTAAACAATCTCAGTTGCCATAATGCACGGGTCTACAAATTAATAGCAGAGAAGAATAGAATTCCATGGTAGGAGTCATCCAAGAACAATAAAATAGTCTCCAGTGACCACCAAGACCCCTGCCTTCATAAAATGAGCACACTCTTATAAAGTTTCCGTGAGACATGCTTTACAGAGTTCTGAATCAGAGAAGAACAGACGTCAACCCCAACAGTGACATTCCATAATAGATTAATATCATAAAATTATAACAGTATATCAAAAAACCAAAATAACACATAATAAAAATATAAGAAATAGAAAGTACCCATATTATAATATAAGATACAATAAGAACAAAATTAAAGTCATACAATTGCCCAATGCCCTTGATTATTAAAAAATATCATGCCAAATCTTGAATAAAAGATAAGTCAGACACTCTAGCAATCAATTCTCATCAAATCGAAAGTTCACGGCATTTAAAATCAAACAATTACTCAATCAGAGAAATTAACAAAAAGGCATGTGGTATATTGAAGGCATAGATTGAAAGTTACTATGAAGAAGTCTCAGAAGTTACATAGAAATCCTCAGAAGCAGACCAGGAAGGAGATTTCCAACTTTAGGTACATATCAGCCAAGAAGTTATGCCATAAAGCAGGCATCCATTCTCTTGCAGTCTAAAAAATAGTAATCTGCGCGAGACCCTCGTCTTTAAACCTTAGCGATTCCATTTATCCAAATGCCATTAAATTTGAGGATTTGCGACTTGCGATTTGTTATTTTATCAATACTATGATACTGGATGATATTGACTCTAGACTTTTCGCTGTCAAGAGTGCATCACATCTTTTATTGCACAGCCGCTGAAATACACATGACGAAAGAATCCCCCAATTTTACTTCTCTTCGGTTTCTCACGTTTTGGAGTATGTCTGAGTCTGAGAGACGTAAGTCCGTGAAGACGAAGTACCCGCATCAAAAAGTATATTCTGACACTCTCAGAGACCTAAAGGAGGAGGAGAAAGAAGCGAGTCAAAGAAGTCAGCGGTTATGCGATCTTGAGTCACCTACACTTGTAATATCGATCTGCCTAGACTCCTTAGTATCTTGGGACTTGTGTGTAATTACGAAAGTATTTTGGTGCTAACCTGTGTCCCAAAAATCCATTATTGTAGAGAATTTTATACTGACCTTTACCGTCGTCTAGTTCTCTAGGGTGTTTGCTCAAGTGCCGCTGCTTGTCTGATTGAGTTCAAGGCCCCTCAGCGCGAGATCCCAATCTAATTTCGTTAGCTTATCAGTGGGACTCTGGACCTGGCGAGAAAGCACAAGTGTGAATAAACCGAAGTCGATTCACACACGACTATCTAAGTTCGATTAGTGAGCGAAACTCACGGTGAGCCGCCGCATTTGTCCGATAAATTTCATTGACCATTGATAAATTATGAAGTCAAATTTATAATGACATTGAAATAGGAAAATGAAATATTTAGCACTTGACATAATTATCGTACATCTAAGTGTTTAAATACAAATCTTACTTACTCTCAAATAACTACCTCTTTAAAAAAAATTATTTTATTTAACTAACTGTGATAAGCATTCAGACAGTATGTTTATTATTATATTATGTGTGTATAGTGCCGCACATCTTTATGCGGATTTACACAATTTGTACTTTTTATGAAACACTTTGTAACCCTATGTTGTACCTTGATACTCGAACGTCTGGTTCTTGCGTGGTTTTAGGTGTCAGCGTTTTTCGAGCAATCTGTCTGGGACAATAGACTGTCTTACTTTCTGAGACACATTATGAAGTGTCCTTTTTCTTTCTCGAAAGTTCGTCAAACGAAATCTCTCTTTTTAACTCACTGGCAAAAGAGGAGCTGCATACATAGAATCATGGGTTCATTCAGACAGAAAAATGACTATGAAGAGGGAATGGCCTATCTAGTAAGTCGAGATGGTATGCGAAATGAAATCAGCTGTCGTGTATCTCCCTCTAGTAGATACATATAAGCAATTAGACATAACTTTTGAGGAATCTGGGTTACAACTCATGAGAACGAGAATATACTTGGAAGCGAGCAGGCGATATGGCCGTTGTATGAATGGTCTGGAGGGACTGCGAAGAAGAGGCTCTTAGAGTTAGGACGAGTATGTTAGGCTTAGTGTGGGCGATTGTTGGACAGACGAAAGAGAGAACATGATATCGCACTAATGTTGTTTCATATGGCGACGATGAAAAAGATGTGCTTTTGCTGCTGTAAGCATAAATGGGTACTGGTTCATGAGTGCAACGAGATTTACAAATATTAATAATAACGCGTACAAGAGCATTTCGAATTCTATTCCAACCATTCCAGCAATTGGCGAGTACAGAAAGCACAGTGGATGTAACTCAATGTGTGAACATATCTTCTGTGGGCTACCTTCGATCAAGACAGCGTCCATATGTTATCCTAAGACTATATATTAGAATTAAAGTTGAGACAGCTCTTAGCGTTACAATCCATGCGAAGTCTTGACTCCATTTATGTGCGCTCTTCTCCTCTATGGTGCCGTACACAGGGTGGTTATCATTCTAGCCTTTCACTAAAGGTATCAGATGAAATTTTCAAAGGTAAAGTTGAATGTGTCTTGGTCGAAAACACATTGAATCTGTGTTTCAGGCAAACTATAAGATCGTCTGGTTCAATGAGCTACATCTATTCAAAGTTTTGAGGCTGAATCTGGATACGAGTATCCTTATTGAGTTGTCTGATCTATAGCCCTTGTTTACATAAATCGGTGTAAGATATCTGGGTGTTCCAAATGTTATTGAGGAGTAGTCTCTGTTAAGGGCACTTTTGTAGCTAAAGATTAATGTAGGATGTGTGAGGGAACTCAGTGGAATAACAAAAGGACCACTGTGTTTTGCCACCATACGTGCAACCTTGGTCATGGCGCTTGACAGCTGACAGTCAATGAACATATTAATACGACGTACAATTATGGTCAACTAGGAAAATACTGTTTAGAGAATATTGGCGATGTGAATATGTTGAAAGCTATTGGACATCAGACCAGTAGCGGAAAAGCTCAAAAATGGAGGCTACTTGACACGACTCAATCAGGTATTCTACCAAACAAAACTTGTCGGTGCCAAGCAAGAAACTATTGAAGCTATAAAAGCCAATGAAAAACTCAAAGGTTTTCGATGTACTAAAACGTGAGACAATGGACGACTTGAGTGTTGAGTAAACGTAGTGTAGTTAACAACGCAAGAGACAAAGGTGACTTTTGTTATTGGTGAGCAAGTGACAGGGTCCATAAGCGGAAAAATTCATGATTCCACTTAATGCAGAATGTTGCCCTAAAGACTCTTGAAATGAACTCCAATCAAATAAATACACGTAATAGGCTCTACCTTACTGAAGAACATGAAGAATCCCCTACCTACTACGATGGTAAAAAAGAGAGAGTCGCAATAGTAATCTCTTGGTGAGATACGGATGGTCAAAAGGCCCTCTATAACCCCAGACGTA
Source organism: Bassia scoparia (assembly GCA_008642245.1). Taxonomy (NCBI): domain Eukaryota; kingdom Viridiplantae; phylum Streptophyta; class Magnoliopsida; order Caryophyllales; family Amaranthaceae; genus Bassia; species Bassia scoparia. The sequence continues at coordinate 114,361 of SNQN01000691.1, forward strand.
GAAGTAGCTTCTTATGCTATGACTACCGAGGTAGGATCAACAAATTAACGATCTGTAAGATATGACAAAACACATATAAATGGACTTAGATGAGAAGAAATGAGAATTGATGGCATATGGGACAAGAAAAACAGATGTACACATAAGATGAGGTGTCGCTTACAAACCCAACTAACAGAAGCATCCTTTTCCATTTGAGACATAAACCCAATAAACAACAAAAGTCAGTCAGAGAGTGGCTTACATTTATAGTGCGGAGAATGAAGGGAGTCACGAGCTTTTGAGGAAACAAGAAAAAGACTCTGCATACAAAATAATGGCCAAAGATATACTACCAAAAATGAACCGGATGATTGTGGCGTAGAAGTTCATGAGTTAGAAAACTGAAACAAAAGAGGAGATTGTGCGAACGGGCCATCTCCTATCGGCCTCACATGGGCACAGCTGTGGGTTCAAGAGATAATCATGGATCTAGATGCACAGTCTTGTCATGGAGGAGATTGTCGTTTGGTTGCTAGGGAATCCTTCTGATGATGAGGTTGGCCAAAAGCGACTTAAAGCGTTGAGATGCGAGCCATTATCATTCTTATCGTACGAGGATACTCTAGCCAGTTCATGGCTTTGTCGTCAAACAAAAAACACCCCAAGCTTTAATTACTACAAATTCTCATGAGAGCAATCTAGGGAGGATCAATAAGACACCAAACCATATATATACTAATGAATGATGCTCTATATTCTAAGGTTATTGTGAATACAGGCAGGGTGAGCAGAAAGAGAAGGGTGGTGTGGCGTTTGCTATGATTAGAATAATTATAGGAATAGTGCATCCTGACAAAGTGCTCTCTTTATTATTCATATTTGATGTTAAGATTGTTGCGAACCTTCCACAATGCAAGAGCCTATGGAGCGCTGGTTATACTTTACTTTATTACGAATAAACCAGAAGAGGAAATAAATTAAACAGTAGATCTACTCAAATTAGCTCCAGATAACAATCCTGTTACTGAGACAAATAGGAGAGCCGATGGCTTTGCAGTGACCGACGCGTGGATTGGGAACTTGATTTTGTGTGTCACGAGACTAAGCAAGCGATCTAGTTTGCTGATGATATTTACAATGCCCTCGTGTAGAGGGCTTTTGTGGTTTGTTAATTGGTATAATTTTAAACTTTGATCTTGCTGCCAGTATTTCGGGAAGTTTGTTGGATTGGAGTGGTGCGCCTTTCTTATGTCATTAATTTTCAGGTAACCCATTTACATGAAATAATTACATCGAGGTGAATATTGGCAAAGACTGTGCGAGAATATCGACAAATTAGATATCGAGTTTCTTGCTACTTAATCTGGCATTAGGAATGAGTCACGAAGTATTTACAGAGCCACTCCTCAATAACGTTCGACCCTTCGACAACAGGTATATGATCAGACCTTCTCCCCTATACTACTGATTGATGAAAATCTAAAAGTGGGTCGAGTGAGTTGAAAAAAATTCTGTGAAGATTTTCCGTGATTCAAAATGAATGGTGGCGTTTTATTTTAGGGAGCCTAGGTATTGCGTGAGATGATTGTGTTATATTTTGGTTGAGCTTTGGTAACTTGGTGAGGATTGTAGGCTAATTGGATCCAATCCTATAATTGCGTACAGAGCTTCAGTAAGCTATGAGGATACTTGTGCGTAGCCAAAATCTCATATAGCTAGCGAGTAAGTTCTTTAATAAGTAATTTGCAAAAGAGTGCAAACACAAGAAATGCCAATATTTAGCTGTCATGGAAGAATTCACACGGAGGAGGTTCTTGTGGCAATATGTAAACGCAAATCGTTTGCACTTTGATTTTTGCTTTTTTTCTTCTCTGATGGCATCGGCATGTTTATCTTCCTCTTTTTTTTCTCTTTGATAACCTTTGTGCTTAATTAGAAGAGAGCTCTTATGTCCTTATCTGCAGTGAACAGAGAAGTAGACAGGATTGCCGCTTATGGTTCCAAAGGGCTAATCAAAAGGGTAGAGTGCGGGGGTATGAAATGAAAGGAAAATTAAGGAATACTCAAAATTGATAGTCGACTATCATTGAGAAGCGAGGACCTCCAAAAGGTTTGCAGAGGACATTTAGCGACAACATAATTACATGTAGAGTAACAACTTCAGAAAGAGCAATATTGGGAATAGAGTGCGACTGATGGGAAGAGAGCTGACCATCTTAATGGAGAGTCGCCAAAATTTGTCGTAAGGTAGTTTGTGCAGGAGAGAGGTCAACACTCTTCTTGAGTGACCTTTTCACCATTCAGTGGAAATTCTGTTTGTACTCATGTATATCATCTTTCTGTTAGAAACATAAATTAGATATCCAGCTTGCTCAGTCTTCGAATCTGACTCATTGAAAAACGTGTAAACCAATTTGATGGGCGCCAAATAAATTTTTGAGTGAAGAAGTTCAGAGGCCCTTATCAAATGCATCCAACCAAAGCTCCTGAGTTGAGTCCAGACGTATTGGTATCAGACTATCTTTGCATTTATCGAATTAGAGAAATTATACAGCGTAATTATTTCGCCTATAGATGAGACAAGAGCCAGAAATCATTGTGATTTATGCTTTGTTAGCTTGTGATCCTGCAATTTGAATGAATAAGACGTCAATAGACAGTTGAGCGACCTTTAAATCTAATTATCTAATAGAGATATATTTTACTATTATTCATAGACCGTAACAAGAAGAGAAGAAAACATGAGATGTACTCATATGAGATTTTTAGAGCCTATGCATTATGAGTACATAAGGAAACTCGTATGTGACTCCAATAATTCTATCTCTAAGAGAAGGTACTTGGCTAATCCTTGAGTTAGTTCCTGCCTTACCGGTATTATGCGAGTGAAGCACAAAAGTGGTTTTGTTCAAATCGCTAGGTGTGAACCCACGCCTTGGGACGGTAGCTAACTTCCACGGAAATATTTCCGTCGATTTGAGCAAGGTGGTATGGATGTTCCGCTACTACCTTCGTGAGAGAAATGATAAGATCATAAAGCCATTCGGCAATGCATGAGAGGACTTGTCTTGGACTTTGAAAATTGGATATGAGAAGGCCTTATGATCTCAAGTTGAATGCGTGTTGAACTTGGAGAGACTACTCTCAATCTATATGTTTGGGCTTTCCCATATTCTGGACCACCCATCCCTTTGTCTATATCTCCTTACCATGCTTGGGTTTTTGCGTAAAACGAATGGGTGAGGCCGAGGTTTTGGTTGCTGGGCATTCTTGCTTGCAGTGTGTCTGCCCCTTCCTTGAGTGTGAACGATGGGTGCACGATTAGGAATGAAGCGATCTTTGGCGCGTTCATTCCAAGTCTATAGATTCAGGCTTGGTTTTCGAAGGTTATCTTGGGAGTGGGTGTTACACGGGCTATTGAGAGCAGAAGATTAGAGAAAATGGTGAAGTGCAGAGTCTTGAGTGCATCTGCTTGGATTGCCTAGGTATGATAGCGCTGTGCTGACTAGAAGCTGCTTTTGCGTTCAGTATAATCAATGCTCATATTTGCAAACAATAAGTGTATCACCATAATATGTTGAAGATATCACTCGCATGGCCGAGTAGCTGAAAAGCCTGGAGTGCCATACATGGAATGAATGATATTTCGAGTTTAAACCTGGGAGCCACAGGGTAGAATAGTGAAATTGTTTAAAGTTGTCACGCGTAGACTGACATAAAATCAGTTGATATATCGCTGATATAGGAAGATGGCAGTCCAACCACCTTCTTGTTATTTATGAAAATATCGCCCCCACCGTTACCCTTAGCTTCTGGCTTAACAGTCTTCCTCAAACTGCTCGAGGCCAACCTTGTAGAGCAATTTCCCAGTAATCAATGGAACAAACCTATAAGGGGATTGTTGATTAATAAACAGATATTGACAGAGTCCAGGGGTAAGACTGCCTCGATACTTGTATGATTTTTGTTGTCTAGTGTAGATGTGTCAGAATATGGCTACTGTATGGACCATCACCTAGGATGTGATTCTTTGTGATCAACTCCGCTCTCAGTTTTCTCGCCTCGGACTGCTGTCATTTACTCCTGAAACCCCGTTTCCTTCCAGAGGCGCTTCTCCATTGCCCCCTGTTCTCCCATTTGTCTCCTAACCTCATGGTAAATGACATAATAGCTAGAGAAAAGTCTATCTTCTCGACACCTCTGTTTCTTTCTCTATTTGCCACCATCTTTAAGTTCTATCCTGAGTTAAACCCAGACACCCACAAGCTCTGTAGTGCATACCATTGTTGTTGATTATAGTTAGCCCCCAGTCATCCTGCTTCTCTAGCAACTCTATACTCCCCACGCGAATATTGCTCATTTCAGTAATTCCCAATCAGTGCGAGCTTGGCTTGATCAGGTCTTTAAACCACCTGGTAGCACGTCGGAGGTAAGTTCTTAGGTTATATTTGACACAACAAAGGCACAAGAGGAATGGTCCCAAAAACCCAAAACGAGTGAAAGCAACCTTAATTAAATCACACTAGAAAATCAATTTAAAATGGAAACACCGAGAGAGTCCAACGATGACAAACCTCTGGTTGCTTACATTCCTTTAAGACCATTGAGATTATTGGGAAAGTACGGAGGTGTCGTTCTGGTTCTTCTAGAGCATCCCCTAATTGAACACGGATTGTGCACAATACATGTGTATGACAGCTCTACGTCACTACAACTTTAGGCCAACCTATTTGTGCTCAACTGTTCTTAAAATAAAATAAGAATAAAATCGGCTTTGACTGGACTGAATCGAACACGAAAGACAAAAGGCCCCTTCGACCCTTGGAACCATAAGCACTGAAAAGCTTACCTGGTTACCTCCGCCTAGCACTGACTCTAATTGAACTCAGAGCAGAGCGTCTGAGTGCATAGAATACTTGCTTCCGACCCTTTTTCCGTTCAGCTCCAGTCTTCGGAGGATATAGGCGCTAAGTCTGGTTCAACAGTTGACTACTCAGTCAGGGTCATTGTCCTTCTTCCTGCAGCGCATATTAGCTAGCGCAAGTCGTTCGAAACTACGAGAGGTTTTTCCGGACTCCTATCTCTATCTCTAATTCAGCCCCCCCAATGTACATTTCATTCGTTACGTTTAAAGGCAACTCAACCTAGAACGACTTCAACTCTACTCAAGAGCTGTTCTGAGTATCCTAACTCTCAGCGAAATATACTCGATACTAAGCTGATTAGTTATTAACGCTTCTAAAAAGTGCGATCGTTCCAATGCGAACTATTTTCGAATATCAGCATGTAGCATTACAATGGTGTAGATGTTGACGTCCTAGAGGTCTATGGCTTCCCAACAGTTGTAAAAGCTACTTCTGTCCTATGCGCAGGAAGCCCCAGAACAAAGTAGTTAACGTCGAGTCTTTGCACTAAATTCTGTCGAACTGAATGCGTGAAGAAGGATCAATACATCTTTACCGATACCCCAGAACAGTACGCACAAACGGAATATTAAAATATTCAATTGCCTACTTGAAAACTCTTTAAAAACAACGCATAAACTCTAAAATACTCCCACAGCTCTTTGGCGTTGTGATCTGCGACTTTATATGTGGGAAATGCACCATACCTTTAGACCGCTAAGCCCGTCTGAGATGAGCCTAAGACCCCTACCGTACATCACTTGAATCAAGTAAGCACAGTCTAGGAGCTATACAGAAAGAAATCATACATATTCAAACTAAAGTACAGTCGATGGCGCTCCCTCAATATTCAGAATTTCATAGGTAGACAGAGGAACCCTCTCGTTAGGTGTCTAAAGAATCACCAGACAGCCACTGGGTGAACAAAATTGAATTGGAAGCGTACTAGGAGCCCTTATGAATGTCACAGATTTTAAACCAAGCTTCCTAGACTGTAATTGATGAATCGAAGCAGAATATGAAGATCATTTGTCCAACTCTGCAAGTTCAGTTTTAAGTGTTCTTATCGATGAAGTTGGAAGGACAGCGAAGACCCAGCTCAAATACAAGATTATGACGGAGTAGGGCTACATTGAAACACCACTCTACCTATCCAAGTTTCAGGATTTATACTGATGCAGCATTTCCTACTGTGCTGGATGTAGTAAGCCAGCTGAAAGGCAGTTGAAACCTAATCAAATTTCGCAGGGCGAAAGAGACTGCCAAGATTGTGACCAATTGACGAATTGAAGTGAAACCTAATTCAGATTTAAGTCCTTGAGATTAAGATTGAATTGAACGCTAAACTGTTAACCTAGATTTAATCTAGTCTAATACAAAAAATGAAGGGTCGATCTAAGTACCAATGAATTTATATAAAGTTTGATCCTTATGTTAATAGTCGAGAATCGAAGCGCTTACACTACTCCAGACACTTAGCGAACACGAAATCAGACTACTCTATCGCTAGATGCGCTAGAGTGTTCGACAATAACCTAAATGTATATAAATGAACTAAGCGTTTGACTCCCATGTAACTGGGAATACGATCTAAATCTTCAAGGCATCACCTAGCTGCACCCTCAATCGGAACAAACAACAAGAGGATATCAAGCGATTGGAGGTCTTAAATTGCCTTAGTCTTCTGGATATGAGAAAGAATTCATCGTGGAGAAATTCTGAATGAAGAGTACAAGTTAACAACACATTATTGAAACACAAATCCCATTTATCACCTAAAAGTCAGTCTAAGTGACACGTGATAGGAGACACGGCCGCATCTATCAGTTAAGTCTGATAGGGACCTACAAAAGATACGCATGCCTAAGAGAGAGTCTCCAAGGCCCTACATAAAGCTGACAATCAGCTACCAGACCGGAGCAGAAACAATTTGTGTAGAGAAATTGGAATAATGCCCGAGCGCTGAACCAGAGTAGCCCCTAGTGGGAGTGAGCGCGACGGCCTATTCTTTTTTATGTTATTACCTCTTAACATGTGACCAAATTTATTTATTTGAACAAAAGTCCTCGCTTCAGTATTCCTACACGCGCCACCGGTAAAAAAATCGAGGCGGAGTAGAACTAGCTTAGCCAGGTGTTGAATCCATTAACCCACACGGCAGACATCATGCCAACCAAAAAAGTAGTTTACCAAATAGACTCGCCCGCGAGTCTGCTAGGAGCATCGCCAATCTCTCATCGTGAGTGCGACTAGAGAGCAATATAGCGTCCAAACGAGTAAATTGAAGGCATCACCAATAGGCTGACTATTGGCCAACCATAAAACGAAAGCTACACGAATAGGTGCCCGTACCGGAACAGTGGGAGCCTGCTCGTATAGCTGTCTCAAAGGCGACGGCTCAAACACATCACACAAAGCAACCAAATGCGCCTTTTTATAGATATGGAACCATATCAACATACGAAGACTTTCCCAATACTGCGTCCTGTACTCCATGTCCACTCATTCCACCATAGCAAAATTGGGCTGGAGTGTATCCCCGAAGTATAGGACATGTAGGTAAAGCTGCCAGCAGCCACCAGGGTCAAAAGGGCTCAACATGCTAGCACTAATCGATTATGTTTTTGAAAATGGATCGAAGCCAAAAGTCCCCGTTCCACAGGATCATAAAAGGTGAGATAAGGACTTCGCCCCCTGTAGGCGGGAGTAAATCATCCGTTTATACGTGCAGCCCTCCAGCTTATTTAACAATCTGCAGGTTCGGAGTGTCATGGAATGAGCCATGAATCCGCATGTATGAATGCGTTGGGTGTGTTGTCGAATTTGAGGGGTATCACCACCTTTGCCTAGATCAGTTCATTCACGGACGCCCGAATAACCATTGGTGCCAAACTAGTGCCCCAACAAATAGGTCCAGTAACCAAAGGTTGGTTCGGGACATGGTTACGCGATGAAATCGCAGTAACCCAATCCCCGCAGTGAGCGCCTCTACTCGGTCTCATTGTATTCCATCAGTCATTAACAATTGAATTCAAAGGAGCCTATTATTTATCTGAAACACACTATCTAAATTTATTTAGGTGAGTTGGGTACTCCTTTAGGTACCAGAACAATGTTTGTGACAAGATACTGCCTTCAGTCACATGGACCAAGTGCGACGATTCGAGCTTCCAACTAAGTTAAGAATCCATAGAGAGAATATTACAATTGTCAAAGGTAAGTGACATTCAGAGTAAAAAACTCTGGTTAATACACTGGCCGATTATAACACCTATGGTCTTACCTTTCGACGAACCAACGAGCAAGCTTAAAATGTCGAGATACCAAAATTAAATATTAGTAAATTACCCGTCTAATTAAGTATTAAAGGACCATTAAATGTCAGCTAAGAATATGAGCGAGTAAATTGGAGTTAGAAAAAGGATAGCTTATCTCTAAAGATTTTACCACAATGTATGATGCACATATCCTAGACCACCATAGCAGACACATCGGACATAAATATGAAAGGAGAGATATCCTCAGCGAAATCTGTGAGACAAACCCCTTATACTTTCGTTCAACTCCGCGCGTGGATCCTCATCCCGTTCGTGATATCACTTTGTACACATGCCAACAATGAAATATATTTTAGTTGTAGCTCTTAAACTCTCGAGGCAAGATAATGACTTCACATACGCATGACTTATATGCACATACCGAGCATAAATTGAGAGAGACCCAGTCCTTACGGAAGTGTAAAAAAGCGAACGGCTATACATAAATAGAGGAACAATCAAAGAGAGATGCAAAAGCTAAGAGACTTAGCAAACAATGAGATACCAGAATAAAATGAAAATAAGAGACCCAGAGTAGCAATGACAACTTACCTAACAACGAAATGAGAACTAATTAAAGCTATCTAAGATATGTTCTCATTATACATCAAAATAAAAAGTGAATAGCTTGTTATCAAACACTATTTCGCTATTATCATAGTTAATTGGAACCTTCGCGAATATGACTACAAATTGAGGTCAAATTAAAATATACTGACAAAGAAGCAATTTTCACAAGAGAGAATCAAATACACACGAGAATTTTTACATAACGCAGGCTAAGTCGTAGGAGCCAGCTGAGTAAATCTCAGGCCTTTATACACCTACCAGAATTCTAGGATTTTTAAAGTGCGCTTTGTGGACAATCCGAGAGAGCACAAATACAACCTACAAGGCTGACCTCACCTGAATTGGCTAACAAAAACGACCTTCCAAGGAAGCGAACGTGTATATACGGCGCTGCCACTTAAAAACTAAAGTTACGAGTAGTTGTTTGAGGTAAAATCACACCGAGTAGACCTAGCCGACCGCTAGAAAAGCCAGATCAAATGTAGAGAAAAGAAATGAAATGTTAGCACTTGTTATCCCCGATAGAGCCTAAGAAGCGAAGAGAATAGCTACATCTAGAAGTACTTTCGATCTAATCATGTATGAACAAAAATATGATTGCTAAGACCAAATGCAGGCCACGCACATGAAAAGCAAATAAAAGGCAAAGCATTATATAAATTCAATGACAGAAGAAAAGCGTACGTAATCAGAGAGAGTCGTCAAAAAGCAAAGCCAAGCTCAGCAGAAAAAGACCCTGCGTATATACGCAGGCAGAAGCTCAACATTTAAACTGGCGCACATTGATACGCAGGAACCTGGCAAGCATTAAACAAAAAGTAAAACAGGCAGGAAATAAGACTCAAATAGTTAAAGCCTTGCACATATATATGCGCGCACGTAGGCCCATAGCCTTGTCGAATATATAACCACAGCACAGGGAAGGATTACCTTGCAAGATAGTTATCTACGTCGAAGCACGCAATCGAGCGTATATACGCAACCATCCTTGCGTATATATTTCATATGGCTCTGTATCCAAAAAGACATACGCCAAGACCTAATCTTTCTGCTATTCTTCCTAGATTGCCGGATTGTTACTACTCCCACAAGCAGCTCGGCGATCCCTCTGAACAAGCGTTGATTCGACTCACCTCGGCAAACCCTAGCAAGCCTCTATGGGCTCTCCAAGCAAGGATTCCCGTCCACGAGAATAGCTTCTAGCAATCCACGGCATTCGTCAGAGTCAATCTCCCGTGCGACGAGTACAGTGAAATCGATTATGATGTATTTTGGTCCCTGCCTAAATTTTGATTCTTACTCTTTGAGTAAATCTCTTTCATGGATAAAACTTATAAAAATCATAGAAAAATGTAGAAAAATCAGAAAAAATTAATCTAAAAAATACTTCGCACAAGACTCTCAGGAGAACAAAAATGTGGACAAGAAGAAGAATGCAATGAAAATGGAAAATTATGGAGGTGGCACAATCAAGTCCAGAAGTCATAAATTATTTTTAAAGACACTAACTTAAAAGTAGCAATTCAGAGAGAAAATAATATGACTAAACCTTTTACACTATAGTAACTACAAGCACAAATCAATCATCCCTCATTGCGGTCCCTCTCATTTTGCATCTAGATTGTCACTGCCTTTGCTTCAAATAGTCCTACATATTTCCGAGGTATCCATGAATTCCTACACGACAATGTTTCCAACCTAGTCTTCATTCAATCGCTTCCAAAGCAATCTGTTTGGTCCTGACTGCTCTTAGAAATAATTGAACACATTCGCGAGTCCAAGCGCGACCGAGATATTAGCTAATCGTTCTCATCACGGCAATTGCTCATTTGGGATATAGACTACATTCACGGTTGTCTACACCATACCGTCATATCTTTCTCAGACGAAGATAGCCTACTTAATTGTTAAGGTAGAACGAGTCTCTTTGATGAACCAGCCTTAGTTAAATAGAATTACACAGAGGGTGATGACAGCAGTCGAAAGGCTTCCACCAGAACTTTCCTCCGCAGCTTGGTGATCAGCGTGTGATGCTCAGAGTTCAGGCTATAAGTACTGTGCTTTCAATTCCATCTTGTTGACATTTTAATCTTTTAGCCAGCCTTGAAATAATGCACAGAGTCGTGCCTCTGATTCATGGTGTTCTAGTTATCACTTACTATATTGTGCTACTTAGTGGACTTTTACGTTGTCTCTAGATTAAGTGCGCATTGCCACAATCAGCGTTTTTGCTTGCAAAGTTGTAACAACATTGCTAGCTTTCATGTCATAATGTGCTTTCTTAGGTTGAAATTTAAAAATCGATGTCATTTGACATGTTTTTTCCTTTGAATTCAGTATGCTGGTTAATAATGCACAAAGTCATTCTGATAAGACCGGTCAATAGTGCAGCATCAATTTGTGCTGATTCAAAGCTACGGATTTTGAAACCATGACATCTGACACGGATGAACGTCGACCAAAGGACCAACATAACATCCTTCTACTCGTGTCATAGTGGCAACCACATGCTCTATATGGAACAGGTCCAATCATGACCCTCTCTGTAACGATGCCAAATGGGTGATGAAACTATGCAAACTTGCCATCCATTTAGTTGCATTTTAATAATACAAAACTTTGTATCGCTAGTCAACAGTAGTTGGAAAGAGCAGTTGATTCGATCCGTCTTAATCGCTATCCTCTGGAATATTTGCGCCGACATTTTGTTCTGAATTTGTCAGTTTGGAATCTAACCATTGGATCATCATTTCACTTTCAAAATGCTGCATGTGCCAGTCACTATGATCCAGTTAATCTATTGTAAATGAACAGATCTATTCGCGCTTTACGACATAAGCTGCGAAAAAT
>SNQN01000692.1:18616-46524 GCA_008642245.1 Bassia scoparia
CTTCTCCACATCTAGAGACTTATTGAGCTGTTGATCCTGCTTCTTCTTTGCAACTCTAGATGGGAAAGGTAGTCGAATGGGTGGCACCACAATAGGAGGCGCTTTGCATACCTTCTCCTCCTTTTTAGCTTCTTCTTCAGCATCCTCTTCATGCATAGGTGAGCCTACGTAACTAGTGTCGTTGCGAACGGTGATCGCATAAACACTAACTTTCGGTTGCTCTGGTTGTGAAGGAAGGGCGCCCTGCTATCGTTGTGTAGTACAAGCAGCGAATTGCACCATCTYCGTATCCAATTGATTATTGTGAGCGACTAAAGATTGAATATCTTGTTGGACTTGCGTTTGGAACTGCATCATAGAAGCTATGGTTGGATCAGTGGCCAGAGCCTGCAGTGGCTGCAACTGATTGTACTGCTTCTTCTGATGAGGAAGGTGATGGCGAGGATGATATTGTTGTTGCTGCTGTTGAGGCTGTTGTGGAGCTGATGGAGGATTAAGCACATTGGTACTCTTATATGAAAAATATTGATGATTTCTCATGTCTTCATTGTAAGTATTAGAGTACAGATTATTAGCACGATGCATTTGAAACACGTTTACTTGATCCATCGGAATTTGACACCCATGAGCTAGATGTCCCATCATTCCACAATTGTCACAATAGATCTCATTCGACCTTGATATGGTTGCAACTGAAGTTGGCTGACTGGTTTGTGCAATATTAATACCATCCAACTTTTGATTGATGGCCGAAATTTGAGCTTCCAATAGAGCCATTATTTGATCAACCTCTTGCTTGCCACCCTTCTTAATCGAGCCTCGAGGATTGCCATATTGAGCATTATGAATGGCCATTTCCTCAATCAGTTAGCATTAATTGTTTGATTCATGAACCTTCCATTTGCTGCTTGTAGACACCTAAAAATGTCTCCCCAAATAAGGGTCCGATGATTTTACTATATCGATCGTCAATTGGTCCGGATTTCTTAAAAGGCCTGAGATTGCTTAAATAAACCTTAAACCATTCCCCTTAAACCCATATCCATATACCTAAGCCCAAACCATTACCCTTAAAACCAAGCCTAAATTAATAATAATAATAATAATAATAATAATAATAATAATAATAATAATAATAATAATAATAATAATAATAATAATAATAATAATAATAATAATAATAATAATAATAATAATAATAATAATAATAATAATAATAATAATAATAATAATAATAATAAGTAGCCCAATCCGCTCCCCTCACGTAATAGCCCATCCATAGTCTCTCCATGCAAGCCCATTACATAACATACACAAGCATATGCGGCCCCGCCACCCTCGCTCCTTTCTAGACCCTTCCTTTCTCCCTAGCTTTACCCTAATCACCACCCTATATATACCCTTCATTCCCCTCAAATAGGACAGCAGCATCCAGCAGCATACAACATCAACAAAACCCATAAAAATCCCTCAAAATCACGTAATAGCCCGAAACCAAGCCATCGAAGGCCTTTGACGATTTCGTTTCGACCCGACGATTCGATACAATTTCTGAGGACTATAACACTTCATAACCATATATTTAATTAATTTCATGATTCATTTAAGTAATCATCTTGTTCTATGATTGTATTTTGTTATGTTTTGATTGTTGTATCTCATTTCGTTTTTTCGGTTTTGTTCATAGCTGCAGATTCGGCGATTTTTTCTGGATTGCTCGGAATGAATTACTAGTCGTGCGAATACTCGTTTTAAAGCCCTTTATGTCTAATTTCCAGGAAAAATATTTAAAAAATTATATAAAAATGTTAAACAGGCGTTTAATGGCCTCGAACAAGGCCTGGTCATTACTCCGCTGCACTGATTGTCCGATTTCCAGTTTTAATGTCTAACTTTGCCGAATTTTACAGGACAATTGGAATTGAGCTAGGAGTCGTGTGAATATCCGTTTTGAAGCTTATGATGTCTAGTTTGATATACAAATATAAGAAAAAAAAAATTAATCTTGTAGGTTATTTTCTGGTCCAAATCCAGATTGGTGAGGGCTGGTTTCCTTTGTTTTATTTTTGGTAGTTTCTTGTTTTATGTTATTTTATTTTATTTGACATGATTTATTTTTATCTTATTTGTTCTTATTATATTTTGGGTGATTTTATTTTATTTCTTCTCACATTATTATATCAATACTAACTTTTTACTTTGTTTCTTTGAATAAATTGTTAATGGCAGGAACGATTTTGATTCTAACTTTTATTTTCTATTGTCTTTTCTAGCGAGCGATCTAAGGTAAAAATTCTTGTATATTCTATTCTCTGTTCTTGTATATATTCTCAATCACCTTTTATAATTCTTTAAATAAGACCGGAAATAACGCGAACCACATTAAAGTCAGATAATTATGGACAACCAGTTTTTAGGCACCGTATTAATATTGATTAACATCAAGTGGTCACAATATTTAGGCTAGGTAGTCATTTTTGTATAATAGTAACCCACTTAGTAACCTTAGGGTTAGTGCGCTAATAAGGCTTGAAATTGCTAAGTTGCGTGCATCCAATAATCGTGTTTAAATGGAATTACAATGAGACCGAGTAGAGGCCGCTACATGCGGGCGGATTGGGTCAAAGATTCAATTCGTAACATGTCCCCGAACCCGCGAACTGGTTACTGGATCAGAACGTGGGGCCATTGTTTTGGCACCAACGTTTCGGGCGTCCGTGATTAACTTTTATAGGCACGGTGGCGATCCCCTTACTCGACAACACTCACCCAACGCACTCAAGTGCGGGTTCTGTGGCTCAAGCCCACAACACAAACACACATCGATGTAGGCCCAAGCAAGCCCCCATGCGGGGTTTGCCCACGGTCTACAATTTGGCGACTTCACTGGGGATAATCACCGTTAGGTGAAGTGGACAGACTTGAAAGTCTCGTAATTCCATCATCACGATTATTGGATTTTTGCATTTTGCATGTGACCCTCCGCATAGGGTCACGCCTTAGGCTCCTTGGTCTCAATATGGGCATGTTCTATGCTCGAGACACTACAAGAAAAAGGCAGTTTAGCGACCACCCTTTACGACCGCTTTTGAGTGAAAAACGGTCGCAATTTTGATTTAGCGACCGAAGGAGACCAATATTTGGGTAGTCGCAGAACCTTGGTCGCAATTTCAATTTAGCGACTAAAATTTGTGGTAGTCGCAATATTTGCGACTACTTGGCGACTACCCTGCGACTACAAGAATAGCGACTACCTATAAATTATAGCGACTGAAATGGTGGTTGCAATTGTTAGCGACTAACATAATACAATAGAAACTAACTTATTGGTCGCAATTTCTAGCGACTACAATATTACTTTGGCGACTGATTTAGTAGTTGCTATCTTGATAATGGAGACCAACATTTTGGTTGCTATTTTAGCGACTACTATGGTGGTTGCAATTTTTAGCGACCAAAATAATTGTATATAGAGACCAATCTTTTTTGGTCTCCATTTTTTGCAACTAACTATACAAAATGGAGACTTATTCCTGTTTACTAATTATGGAGACCAAATAATAGAGAATTGCATTTTCTATTGCAATATAATAATAAAACCTTCCGATTGATTGATAAAAAAGAGCACATAAATTGTTGCTCATCGTTCATACACAAAAGCTTATAAATCCCTGCTCATCGTATTCTAGTAATACGGACATACATTAGAAGTACTACTTGTAGAAGTACTTACTTTTCAATTACAATTTGAGCTCTAACAATTAGTTAGCCAACAAGGCATATACAAAAGAAGACCCATATTTCAAGGGTATACAAAAGCAATCCCTAACAATTAGTTAGCCAACAAGGCATATACAAAAGAAGACCCATATTTCAAGGGTGTACAAAAACAACCCATAGAACAATCATGCAGATTTTTAGCAAAAGATAACCCATTAAAGTTTTTTAAGTTTGTTAGCACAAAAAATTATATAATTACCTTTTTAATTACATGGAACTTCAATTATGGGACACCTCCACCCTTCGATGGATTTTGAGGTTTGAAGCTTCTTTCCTTCAATATTAGTTGAAACACCTCATTTGCCACGTTTTTCACCTTTGTCATTTTATCTTCGAGCTCTTCTTTCTCCTTCTTCCATTGGACCCTCTCTTTCTCATGTTCTTCACGACTAGCTTGTGCAATTTTCAGACAATTTTCAGCTGCAAGCTTGCTGTCTTCAACTGCCTTTTTGCTTTCTTCCAACATTTTCTTGTAATCTTCAACCTGAGAGCTAAGTTGGGAGATTATAGAAATGTCATGGGTTGATTTCTTGCTTTGCGACGAACTACCAGCCTTGTAAAACATCGATGATGCATTACCTAAACCATATACTTTTCCTTTCTTTTGGCCACCAACAACTTCCAAATATACTTCATTGGGTGTTTTTTTTACTCCTTTTTCATTATACTCAGCAAGTTTCTTGTTGTATTCGGCCTACACAAAGTAACATTATATACTATCTTATTAGCACCATCTATAATACATGCAGGCTACATCCAACCATTAACAAAAACAATACCCCACTAAATGAACAGATTGAGTTGGTAACAGATAAGGCAACGCTGCATATTCACATGTTACTACTTCACATAATTTTTTGTTTGTAGTATGTATCTAATTTTTATTTTTTGTTTGTTGTATGTATCTAATATATTCTACTTTCTATTTTTTGTTTGTTGTATGTATCTAATTTTTTGAGGAGTAGTAAGTTAGTAACTTGATCATGCAAGTTTCAACCCTCTGGCCTTACCTTCAATTACACCACTTTTCAGGGACTTGCAGCTTTGTAAAGGCAAGGGAAAATAGCTAAGCATGAGGTCATGCCAAAAAGGTGGTGGTTGCGTTGTTGTTGTTGCCTTGTTGGGCAGTGATGAATCTGATGGTGAGGATTGGGGTTGCAGGGTGTTGGTCACCAAGAAAGGAGAGAGCAGAGGGGGTGTAAGTTGAAGGAGAAGAAATAGAACCACATGAGGACAGGGAGGGATGAAATTGAGTTGATACAAGCAATTGAACGTAACACACAATTGGCATGTCATTAAATTCTATGATTCGTGAATTAGGATTAGGAATTAGGATTCGTGACTACCATGAACCCTTAAACTTGGGATTTGTCTTCTCACTTTTATCTTTTTTTTTTATTTATAAACACAATCCAAAGCTAAAGGTTTGATGAGATGTTTTGTGAATTTCACTGTGAAATAATATCAATAAGCACCATGATATAGTTTTATGTATATGAGATCTTCTATCATCTGTATGTGGGGTTATCTAGTTTTATATTTTGTGTTTGATGGTTACACTTTAAATTGCACTACTCTTTTTAACTGTATGTGCTGAGTATTTTTTTCCTTTCATCCCAGTATTATTAGTATGACAGGTTAGTATTATTAGTATGACAGGTTAGCTGACAGGTTAGTGGTAAATCAGGTTATTTGAAGAAGTCTTATCAGAACAAGTACAGATCGAAGCGCATTGCAATGGGGATTAGTTGGTGTATTATTAGTATGACTACATGACAAGGTTTAGGTGACTTTGCAGCTGCAGCTTTTTCTAATTGTATTACTTGTGTATATATGGTCCTGGGTTCGTAAGTTGCTTTTGATTTATCATCGTTCTTGTGGTCAGCTAACTTAAAAACAGTTTGGTAACTGGTTTTCTAGCCAGAAATGCTGGTTGGGCTTGCGTTTTCACGACATCTTTAGGTTGTTTTCTCAAGAAGTTTGTCATCATATACATTAACAGTTACCAGCTGACCATTGTTCCCTTAGTTGTGTTCCTTACTAAAGCTTTTAATTTACTCATCTGCTTCTTATTATTTCCCATGTTCAGAATTTTGAAATTTTATGGATCGTTCAGTTTGCAGAAGTTGTATGAGAAGAAACATGAAGAACAAGAGCAAGCTAGGATGGAAAAAGAAGCATTCTTCAAAGCAAGGAAAGCAAGTAAGTTATTGTGGTTGTTTTAGCTTGATTTGACTCACAGTAAGTTGATTTATCCTTCTTCATTTTAATTTCTTTATTTTAGTATTATGTTCAGGGCAAATCTAGTACCCAATCTTTATTGGCAGCGATAGAATGCAATTAAACATATCCAGACCATATGGCCACCAAACAATATTCACATAGAATGCAATTAAACATATCCAGACCATATGGCCACCAAACAATATTTAAGAACTTATCATTAAAAACTATCAGTTAATCAAGTACTAACCATAGTTTTCTTCGACTTATCACCAACTAATATTTTCTCTCCATCGGGCATTTGAAGCCCATGTGTTTTCTCATATACATCAACCGCAAGAGGTAGGACACCATTCTTCTCAGTAGCCTACAATGAAACCTTATAAGAATAAAGCAAAGTGCCTATCCATTTGAATAACGATATGAAAGGGAAGTATCAACTAGAACTCACCAAATGCTCTGCCACTTCAGTAGTGGAAATGCTTCCTTGGCGATGCCCAGGTTCAAAGGTGGTTTCAGATTGGTTTGAATAACGATTTTTCTTAGCCTTAACTGAACGCTTAACAAATTCAGGATCCTCCCTCTTACGAATGAAGTCTCTACGAACACTATCGGACATCCATTTTATTCGCTTCTCCACAGGTACTTTGGCAGCCTTGTTAACAAGATCCTTGAGGCGTTCTAGGGCCTTCTTCTCATAATCTTCCCTGACCATATCATCATATTCGGGTTTCCATGTAAACTTAAGCTGAATGAAAACACAATTAAGATTATTATATCGATAGTAAGGAATATGACCACTATTCTATTGCTAACGGAAGTTGTATATCAAATTCTATTATATGTAACAATATTAAACGAGTTTATATCTTTGCAAAACAAACAAATATCAATTAGGTTTGACTTTTGCTTTTAATATAGTAGATATGAAATTGATATTAGATGAATGATTTTTGGTATGCAATACAGTAGATATTGACTGTATAAAATGCATATATTATAATACACCATAATCAGCCCTCTAGAATTTTCAACAAGAAAGCACTTATTTGTTTGCAGTACAAAACTGCCTACTGCATACTGTTGTTTTCCAGTTAGCTATTCTTTGAACTAAGTACCAGTATGAAACGTCTAATTTAAGGAATCCAACACTAGTCAGACCTAAGTAACCAGCAATTTATGTGTCTTCTAAAATTCTTTTTTCAATAAAATTTATAAAAGCTGTGAAAGAAGAAATGCAATGTTTCACATGGCTCTTCTCCAGTAAGAGCAAAGACATGCGTGAAAATTTATAAAAAGGCAAGTCTCTAAAGCATCCACAATTTCACAGTAAGTAATGACTTGAGCATTTTTAAAAAGTCCATCTCCAACCAGAAACAAGGGTATATCATATATCATATAATTTCCAAAAAAAAAACAAGGGTATATCATATAATTTCCCAAAAAAAAACAAATCTACTTGAAAAACTTACACAATAACCACAATCGAAAGCATTTAAAAAAAATCACCTTGAATTGTTTGAACCACCGATCTCTTACACTTTCTGGGACCTCTGTCCAATTCATATAAGGGAAATTGTATTGGGCCTTGAAAGAGTCAGAAACACCAGCAGCAACAATATGATTTCCAAACCTAGAAAAAAAAAGAGTTAACTTGATAGATAGAAGTATATAATAATTATATGTGTACAAGTGATAAATTAAAAAGAATTTTATCTAACCAAAAAACATTAGGAATCAACTCCTTCTTCCTTGTACTTTTTGGATCAACTGCAACTTCTACATCCTCAACTTCTACTCTCTCATCTTCATTAACAATTTCTGCCCTCCCTTCTTGATTTGCTTCTGCTTGCTTCGATGCTGCTTCTTTTGTTGCGGCTTGCTTTGCTGCCTCTGCTTCGAGCCTAGAGGCTTCCTTCTGCCTTGCACTTTCCTTCCTTCCTATTGACGACACAACTGTATGCTTGACTGCTGCCGCATTTGAACCCACATTTGCTGCTGCCTTTGTTGTTGTTGCATGAGTAGCTAGTGTAGGTGAATCCTTTTTAGCAAGTTGAGGATTGGCTTGTGGGCTAGTAACACCAACTTGCTCCCTTGATGCATTACTTTCTTTACCTCCTCTCATAAATCGCTTCATTTCTAAACTATAAACACTAAAATTAAACATTAGAAACAAAATATAGTTGGTAAAAAATAACATGATACAAAAAGGGACACATAATAAATTATTCAAAATTTGTTCCCAAAGTACATAAAAAATTAAAACGATTACATTAAAGAAAAAAAAACACATTTGACAAATTAATACATTAAAGAAAAAAAAACACATTTGACAAACGATTAAATTAATACATTTGACAAATTTATCATTTTCATATATCATCAAATTCAACGTCGTCGTCGTCGTCTTCGTCGTCGTCGTCGTCGTCGTCAAACTCTTCTTCTTCTTCTTCTTCTTCTTCTTTAGAATCAAAATCCTCCCATTCCCCTTCTTCATCCTCCTCATTATGATGAGCATCATCTTCTATCTCCTCTATATCAATCATATCATTTTCATACATCTCATCATCATCTTCTTCGATCAAGGACAAGGTTGGAGCTTGCACTAATGATTCTTGGTAAAAAGGTTCATCAATTGGAGCATCAATATCGGATCTAGCTTTTGTCCTAAAGACCGCCCACCATTGGCTTTTGTCTTTCTTTAAGCTAGGATAAGAGGTGAAATATACTTGATATACTTGGTGCGCAAGCACAAAAGGATCATATATGGGATATTTCTTTGAATGATTAACATCAATTAGTTTGTAGTGTTCATGGACATTCACACCAACCGAATCCATCCATTTACATTTAAACACTATTGTTTTATAAACTTTTTGATCCCCTAAGTACACCAACTCGATAACCTCTTCTAAAATTCCAAAATAATCAATACTCTCGTCACTTTTGACACCAACTCCATAATTCATGGTAGCTTTGTTTTTTCCATAGTCATATGCATGAAACCTAAATCCATTAGCCATAAACTGCCTCCATGTCTTCACCTTTCGAGATGGACCCATGGCAAGTGCACGAATGACTTCATTGGTCTCATTAGATTTCAAAACCTATTGTAAAGTAATAAAATTATTAGGTATAACAACTCAAAATGAAAGGTTATGCACATGTCTAGCTAAAGAAGGTTCAAGTCTTACATAATCCTCCAACCATTTTGGAAATAGATTCGCAAAGTTTGTCCAAACATCTTTTTGGATAATATCATGATGCGTTTGCATCATAGACTCCTCAAACATCCTAAAAAAATAGTAATTAAAATAATTATGTTAATAGATAGCTCTGAATTTAAGCAAAGAATCGTCTTATGTGAAATACTATAATACCTCTCATATTCGTCTAGTACACCAGAATTTGCAAGCACATACATGTGTGCATACTCAAACTCTTTATCACTCAAGAATCTTTCTTCACCATTGATTGTGGGTTGTCCCTCATGGAAACTGAATATGGGTGGTAAAGTTGGATCTAACTCACCATCACCACCAATTTCTACATTTCGGCCAAAATCTCTAGCCTTTGTATCAATGTGAGGTTGAAAATAATTTGAACAAAAGTTAGAAATCTCCTCCACCAAGTAAGCATTACATATTGACCCTTCAACCCTTGCCTTATTACCAATCTTTCTTTTTAGATGATTAAGAAACCTATATAAGACGCGAAAAGTTCTATTAGAAAGTGATTTTTTCCGCAAATTATAGTTGTTGAAAATACACAAGAATTAGATATGGATTGTACCTTTCAAATGGATACATCCACCGATATTGAACTGGGCCACCAACTTTGGCCTCGTAAGGCAAGTGCACGGGAAGATGTTCCATAGAGTTAAAGAAAGCAGGGGGGAAAATCCTCTCTAGTTTGCATAAAATCTCGGGAATATGCTCTTCAAGTCGTTTCATGTCCTCAATTTCAATGGTGTATGAACATAAGTCACGAAAAAACTGGCTAATTTCAGTGATTGCATTCCACACATTAGCCGGTAGTAGCTCTCTAAGGGCAACTGGTAACAACCTCTCCATAAACACGTGACAATCGTGGCTTTTCATCCCATGAAGCTTGCACGAATTCAAGTCCACACATCTTCCTAAGTTGGATGCATAGCCGTCTGGAAACTTAAGCTCCTTTACCCATTCACACAAAACTTTACATTGTTGTTTGTCAAGTGAGTAAGGAGCTTTAGGTATGTTCCATTTGTTATTACCAACTTCGATTGGGTCGAAAGCACTACGCTTGCAGTGAATCTCCATATCTTTGCGAGCACCAAGTGTATCCGCTGACTTACCTTTCACATTCATAATTGTATTAATCAATTGTTCAAAAAAATTCTTCTCAATGTGCATGACATCTAAATTATGTCGAATCAACAAATCTTTCCAATAAGGAAGTTCCCAAAATATACTTTGTGTATGCACACCTGTCTTATGTTTATTTTTTCCCTTCAGAGGAAATGATGAATCGGTTGCCTTAGGACACTCTTTCACATGCTCCCATAGTTGACGCCCAGTTAGTATCGGGGGAGGTGGTCGAGTTTCTACCTTGTTCTTGCAAAAATCTTTCCGGTTTTTTCTAAAAACATGATTTTGGGAAAGAAATTGACGGTGACAATCAAACCATGATACCTTTCCTCCATTCTCAAGCCAAAAGGCTTTGCTCTTATCCATACAATATGGACAAGCTAATTTCCCTGAAGAAACTCTACCGGAAAGCATTCCATATGCCGGAAGTCACTTATGGTCCATAAAAGCATAGCTTTAAGGTTGAAATTTTGCTTCTTAGACACGTCATATGTCAATGCACCCACTTCCCATAAGAGTTTCAACTCCTCAATTAGTGGTTGCAAATACACATCTAAGTTTCCTTTTGGATTCTTTGGACCTGGAATAAGCAATGTCAGGAACATGAATGGCTTCTTCATACATAACGATGGAGGCAAATTATATGGGGTCATAATAACTGGCCAACAAGAGTATTTCCCACCGTATTGACCATATGGTGCAAAACCATCAGTGCATAGTCCTAATCGAACATTACGAGATTCTACAGCAAATTCTGGATATGTCGCATCCAAATGTTTCCAAGCATCACTGTCACTTGGATGAGATAGTGTGCCCCTCACTCTTGGATTCTTTGAATGCCGCATCTCATCTGCGAGGTTTGTCGTAGCATAAAGTCTTTGAAGCCTTGGAGTGATTGGAAAATAAGTCAAGACTTTAGTCGGAACACGTTTTCCTCTTGAAGTAATCTTATAACGGTCTCCACCACATCTCATGCACTTCACAAGATGTGCATTATCCTTCCAAAACAACATGCATCCATTAGGACATGCATGTATCTTTTCATGAGGAAGTTCAAGGCCATGGACTACCTTGTTTGTATCATAGAAGGTCTTCTTCATTAAATTCTTGCTTGGAATTGCTTCACTAATGAGAGAAGCAAAGATATCAACACATCTATGAGGCAAATTGTACTCACATTTCAAATTCATGATCCTTGAAGCCATCTCCAACACCGATAATTGACTCCCTTCATACAAAGGCTCTTTTGACGCCTTTAACATGTCCAGGAACTTCTTAGACTCGGGATTTGGCTCCTCTTGGGCATCATCAAGCCTTACATGAGATTCGTTGCCTTCTCTTGGACCGAATGCATCAATAACCATGTCCGTGTATGGATTAATTGTTGCATTGGATGATTCTAAAGTAGCAAAATCCTCTCCATGACATACCCATTCAATATAGTCATTAACAAATCCCTTCCTATACAGGTGTTGTTTGACATTCTCAACATCTAGATATTTCTTATTTTTGCACTTGGAACAGGGACATCTGATTTCTAGAGGGTCACTAAATTCCATGTGTTCTTTAGCAAAATCAACAAATTCCCTAACTCCATCAACAAACTCCTTCCTCAATTTTTGACCTTCACATCGCTCATACATCCATTTTCGATTTGATGGATTCATAAACCTTACTTCTACAAATAGGAAATAATACCTAATAAACAACCAAAAAAATATTAACACATTTCATTTCCTATATGTAAATATTATTATAAATAACCTATAATTAATTAAATATATACTGTATCTAAATATGTGCTTTTTCTTTTCGAATAACATCCTGTCGATTAATTCAATCATACATTGATACTATCATGACATTTTGCTAGGTGTCTTTTTAATACGTTTGAGCAATTTGATAGCAACAGATGAATTCTATTGGGAACTCCAGAACATATAATGATGTAAACACTGCAACATTAAATATATAGCCAACTCTCCAAACTTCCAAATGGTATACCGCTAGGATCTGGATTAACAACACAGCTATTTGAGTATTTTTAATAAGATAGTAGCATTGAGATTAAAGCTTCATAAGTTGATTAATTTAATTGATATCCCTTCTAACAGATTCATCCCATAATTATTACAATAATATTATCAAAAGATTCCCTAACAGATTCATAACAGACTCTCCCTAACACTCTCAATCAACTTAGTCTTCAACTACGAAATTAAATCACTAAATAATTGCTATCACTAAATAATTCAGTCATCTATATATGCCTGACATAAAGCTTCTAAATACAGATTGGAAATCAAAAACTTTAAATAATTTATATTGCATTATCATTTTTTATTTGAAAATAATTTATTCCCAAATTAAACATGATCTTCTATATTGAAATTCTAGATTTTAAAATCTTACTGTTTCTCAAACAACATATTTGAATTGAAAAAGCATGGATTTCAAATGCATAATTTGAAATCAAGCAATTGAAATGAAATAATCAAATCCAAACACTACCTTACAGTATTTGAAATTCTCAACAATCCAAACAGTGGGTGAAATTCTCAAGCAATTCAACAGCTAACCCTAATTCTACATTGTAAATTATTGAGAATAATTGACTGACATGCTTGGATTTTAGGGTTTACCTGTGAGGCTGGAGTAGTAGGTGGTGGCGCAGCGTTTCTCAGGCAGTGGGTGGTGGCGCGGCGGTGCTCAGGCAGTGGGTGGTGGCGCAGCGGTCTCCGGAACTGAATGGGTAGCGACAGTAACGGTGGAGCGGGCTCAGTGTTGCTCTGGCTGTGGATGTGCTGATTGGTGGAGCAGTCGTGTGGCGGCTGAACGCCGGAGCGACAGTAACGTTGGAGCGGTGGTGTGGCCAATTGATGAGCGGAGTGAAGGACGACTGGACGAGGGTGTTGTGTTTGTGATTGTGAGTTGAGTGGGAAAGACTTGAGAATTAGGGAAAAACAATTTTGGTCTAACACTTTAACCCAATAACCCGTGAGTTTGGAGAAAAATTATCAAAAAAAAAAATATAACATATAATAGCGACTACTGGGTAGTCGCAATAAATTAAAGTTAGTCGCAAAATTGAAACATTAGCGACTACTTAGAAACCACCTTTATTTTAGTCGCAAAATTGCGACTACTAGTCTCCTTCAGTTGCTAAATCAGTATTTTGCGACTAAGTTTTAAGTTAGTCCCTAAAATCAGTCGCTAAACCGCCTTTTTTTTGTAGTGAGACCACCTTAAGGGGGGATACTACCTTGGTTGCATGTGGTTAATGGATCGCATGGCTAAGGCAAGTCCTATCCCACCCATGCCGTGTGTGCACGTGTTACGGGATGCGTGCACATACGGGGTAACTCGGCCATACATCACTTACCGTGAAAGTGGTGAAATTGGACCAAGCTCTACTCTTAGACGTGGCACCTACTTTGACTGACCCGACCTAGTTGATATGTGCATTGTATGGGCCCTAGCCATTGTATAGTTCTTGACCTTAACACATGTTCATAATCACATTCATGTAGTCCATGGTCATCTTTTAGTTCACATCATGCATTTCATAGCCCATAGTGACTTTAGTTGACCTCTACCTTAGTCTGTGACCATAGTTCACTAGGACTTTGTCCTTCAAACTTTCGACCTTAGTCCACACAGACTTTGACCCTAGGTCTTGACCTTTGACCATTAGAGTAGGCATAGACTCTGACCTAAGGTCTTGACCCTTGACCACTAGGGTAGGCACGGACTTTGACCTAAGACTTTGACCTTGAACGTACTCATATAGGATTGACATTTGGCCAAACTTAGACTCGACCCTTAGCACATCTAGGCATGACCCTAACCACTTAGGACATGTGCATATCATACATTCCTATGTCATTTGGTGCCCTTTCAAAACAAAAAAAAAAAAAAAAAAGCAAAAAATTCAAAAAAACGAAAGGGCACCTTGCATTCATGCATTCATTCTAGGAAAGATGACCATGGAATTAGGACATGCATTTGCATCTGCATCCATATGTTCAATAATGACCAAGGAGGTTTACTTAGAGTTTAATTCTTTTTGAAACAGGGTGAAGCCGTCTCCATAGCCCTTGCTCGACCCGAAGAGTTTGAGCCCTAAGCCCAATCCAAACCTAACCTTCCTCCAACTAGCCTTAACACCACAAAATGGCCTCCGAACAAGAAAAGATCCAAAAGCTTGTCGAGCAAGTTCAAGAGCTTGAAGCTAAGATCAAGGAGTTGACCTCGAGCTCTTCCTTGGACAAGCTGGTTGAAAAGGCGATCCAAAAAGCCATCGACCCCACCTTTTACCAAGACCAACCTCCTCTTGACCCCAACCTTTCAACCAAACTGCCGAAGGATTTCTCAGCCGAAGACATACCCAAGTTCAAGCCAACTGATGACCCTCGATTCCATATCAAGGGATTTAAGACCACCATGGCACTTAAAGGGATTGACTCCATCCTTTTTCCAAGGGTCTTTCCCCTTTCCTTGGAACCGATATGTCAGAAGTGGTTCTTTTCACTTCCTGAGAAAGAAATAGCTACTTGGGAAGACATCATCCACGCATTCATGGCAAGATATAAGGGTAACATTCAGACCCAAACATCCTTCCGAGAGCTTGAAATCCTTAAGCAGGGAGAGAACGAGGGTTCACTACCTATCTGACTAGATGGAGAGGAGTTGCTGCCACCTTAGTCTCCGCTCCTACTGAAGAAGAGATGGTCAAGACCTTCATTTCTGGCCTCCAGCCAGAATACAAAGATCATCTCAAGTATCGAGGCCTTACCACATTCGCAAAGGTCTACGACATTGGAGTGGACATAGAGGATGATCTTCTTCGATTTGCATGAGTCAGTTAGGGTCTTAGCTTTAGGGTCGAGTCGGAGAGTCCCTTTCCCTAGACTGTGTATCATTTATTTTTCTCCATTTCGGGTCTATGTCATTAGGTTTTGCAATTAGCCTCTATGTAATAAATTCTTTTGGTATTAATAAAACTTTAATTTATCATTATCTCTCTAGCCTCCATATAATTTGTGCTTCTAATTTTAATGGAATCAAACAAACTGATGACCTCACACTTAAATGGACATTGCCAAGAGAGGCCTTATTTCATAGCTCCACAAAATAACCTCTTCCCTCCATTCCCTTCATCACATCAAATCAAAATCCCTTGCAACCCTTTGAGCCATAAACACTATCATTCAGCCTATCTTTCTTTCATCACCCACATCTACCTAACCCTTTGGATCAAACGGTGCGTAGGAAAAGACATGTGCAAAAGAAAAAAAAGAGAAGAATAAAATGGGCAAAAAGGAAAAAAACAAAGTTCAATGCCAGTTATACAAAAGTCATCAAAAATGCAAATCAATGTTGTTGAGTTCCTAAGTTTTGAATGATGACAAACCATTACAGGAAACAGGATGATTAAAATATGAATATGGTTGGTTCTGGGAACCAGCTAGTTTAGAAACTTGTTTCACTAGACAAGTTAATAGTTTAATGAGAATGCTTTGAAACTAACTTGTTTATTGCAGGGAACAGCTGATTACATAAGAGCTCATTCACTGGTGCAGAACCAGTACGAGCTGTTTCCTTGACTGTTATTCTGAAGAACAGTCATATATCTTTTGTTGCATGTTAACTTTGTTATATGTGCAGTAATAAATCTATTCCAAGACTTGAAGTGTGAATCCTTTCGAAGATATTCGAAGAAGAAAGTTGTACTCAAAGATTGAAGTAATTAAAGGAAAGATTCAAGTTCTTGAAGATTGCATGAAGATTCGAAGAATTGTATTTTAGAGTTTAAATTAAGGATTTTCATGTAATATGCTCTGTAGTGTGACTAAATGGAAATGAACTAAGTGCTTAAGTGATTTTGAGTATGTTGTGAATTCTGGTACAAAGCTTGGAACAGAATTCATAACACACTCAAGGAACCAAGCTGGGGAACCAGCTTAGTTCCTGAATAGAATGTTGGCTGTGGTTTTGAAAAAGGTTTTTTCTAAAATATTTCCAAAAGATATTTTGAAAGATTATTTGCAGCTGGAATTATAGATGGATATTTATATTACCTTAAAACTGGGAGTATATATCTTGTTCGATCAAAATCTTAGGATAAAATCGAACAAGATAAATACTTTCCATAAAACTAATCTTGCCTTGTTTGGCAAGAATAGATTTATGGAAACTAGGGTTAAGTTAATATAAATATACGTCTATACCTCAACATTCTATAACTCTCTCCACGGATTAAAAAGAGTAAACTACTTTGAGAGAAAAACACAAAAAGCATTAGTTCATAACCATCGAGTCATACACGAGCATACATTGAGCATACAACATTCTCTTACTTAGCTTTCTAAGAAGTAATTCATAAGAGAGGAATTTTGTTCTTGTAAAGGCTATCAACAGAGGGGTTGAAAGCCTGGGTAGTGTTTGTGAGTTCAAACACAAAGTTGGACTTACGAGTGTGAGTCGAGTGCACATTCAGAGTTGAGTGTGGGGTGTGCTGGTTCCCGGAGTAGGGAAACAGTAGAGTGAGCAAGTTCTTTGTTTTTCAGAGTTGATTAATAAAAGAGCTTAGGGTAGGAGGACGTAGCCCAGAGTTGGGTGAACCTCGTTAAATACTGTGTGTTCTTTTACTGCTTTATTTACATTCCGCTGCGTATAGGAACCAGCCCAACTGGTTCCTTAACATTAGATCAAAAGCAAAAAAAAAAATTGGTCACAGTCGATTATACTCAATTCACCCCCCCTCTTGAGTATCTTAGAACCTTCAAATGTCAAAATCAAAGTTCAAAGCCCAATTCAAATAAAAATTCAAAAGTCTAAAAACACACTGCACACCGTGGGTCACTCCATGATCATCGAGCCTTTTTCAACCCTCAAACCACAGCCTCACATTACAACCACAAAAGCCCTCTCACACGAGGCATTGTCCAAATCATCATCAAGAACTACGACGGTCTGATTCCAAAAGGATACGCAGGAAGCCTCTCCTCGAGGTCCGACCCAATAACTCAATAACGTTCAGAGGTCCACTCTCCAAGTTGATTTGATTCTCTTAAGGCTAGAAGCACAAATTCCTAGTGTAGCACCCGACATAGACTCGAGCTTGAACCTACATCATCTAGCCAACCACATCAATTCCCCATTTACTTACCCTTAGTCACAAATTTTAGCCTTGTCTTTTCTTGAACCTTTAGCCTATTCTTTCATACACCTTAAGGGGCTCTCCTCAACTCTTCCTTAGGCTATCACTCTGTAGCAATCATCATGCATCCTCCTCAAAGCATCGCATTGTAGCATTTTCTCCATGTTCTCTCCTCATGCGACATTCAGCTCAAGTCACCGATTTGGGCAAATCAAAATCACATCCCAGTACCTCATCTCTTACCATTACCACCCCCAAAAAGCTAAGCCAAGACCCATGACTCCGCAAAATTCACTAGCCTTACCTTACTCCATCAACCATTGCCCCAGCCTCGATCAAGCTGGGGGCTCACCCACTGAACCAGCCATCAACACCACAAATTAAGCCATTCCCACACACCAGAGCATTGCCTTTGCTGGAATGGGGGCTTGAGACGGCTCCATCCCACAATCCAAAAACATCTTACCATTAGTCAATTTCCTTGGTCATTTCATGCATTAGATCTAGGAATAGACTTGCATTACACATGTAGTAATTATAAGCACTTCATAAGCACCATCATGCATTGAGTCTACATACATCATCATGCATATGCATCCTGCACAAACACATTACACATTGCACCTCCTCTATACGAGGCTAGGGCCCATCTCACATGGCATTTTCCTTACGCCTATACGGCATTCATCGCTATACGCGATTGTTGCTACACGCAACATCCAAGGCTATACGCCGTTCTTTTTCAACTACCATACATACAAACATGGCATTTTCCTCACGCCTATACGGCATTCAACGCTATACGCGATTGTTGTTACACGCAACATTCTTCCCGAAAAGCCAAGGTCAGCCGTGGAGAAGGCATCTACATCATAACTCTCCCCGAAAAGCCAAGGTCAGCCGTAGGGGAAATTTCCGAAGGAACGAGGCGCTTCCAACGGAATTTACATTACTTCTTCCCGAAAAGCCAAGGTTAGCGTTAGGGAAGGCATCCCCGAAAAGCCAAGGTCAACTGTAGGGGAAATTTCCAAAGGAATGAGGCGCTTCCAATGGAACTTACATTACTTCTTCCCAAAAAGCCAAGGTCAGCCGTAGGGAAGGCAGCTACACGCAACATTCTCCCCGAAAAGCCAAGGTCAGCCGTAGGGGAAATTTTCGAAGGACGAGGCGCTTCCAACGAATACATATTCTTCCGAAATACCAAGGCAGCCGAGAAGGCAACTACATCAAACTCCCCCGAAAAGCAATGTCAGCTTAGGGAAATTTCCGAAGGAACGAGGCGCTTTCCAACGACTACATTACTCTTCCCGAAAGCCAAGGTCAGCCGTAGGAAAGCAGTCTACATCATAACTACTCCTCGAAAACCAAGTCAGCCTAGGGGAAAAATTTCGAAAGAACGAGGCGCTTCCAAACGAACCACATTACTTCTTCCCGAAAAGCCAAGTCAGTCGTAGGGAAGGCAGCACATGCAACATTCTCCCCGAAAAGCCAAGTCAGCCACTAGGGAAATTTCCTAAGGAACGAGCGCTCCAACGGAAACTTATCATTACTTCTTCCGAAAGCCAAGGTCAGCCGTAGGAAGGCATCTACAGGCCATAACTCTCCCCGAAGGCCAAGGTCAAGCCGTAGGGAAAATTCTGAAAGAACGAAGCGCTTCCAACAGAACTTACATTACTTCTTCCCGAAAAAGCCAAGAGTCAGCTGTAGGGAAGGCATCTACCATCATAACTCTCCCCGAAAGTCAAGTGTCAGCCGTAGTAGGTAAATTTCAAAAGAACGCGAGGCGCTTCCAACGGAATTACATTACTTATTCCCGAAAAAGCCAGGTCGCTTAGGAAGCATCCCGAAAAGCCAAGGCAGGCTTAGGGGAAATTTCCGAAGGAACGAGGCGCTCCAACGAAACTTACATTGCTCTTCCCGAAAGCCAAGTCAGCCGATAGGGAGGCAGCTACACGGCAAAATTCTCCCGAAAAAGCCAACGGTCAGCCGTAGGGAAATTTCCGAAAGGAACGAGCGTTCCATCGGACTTAACATACTTCTTCCCGAAAAGCGCAAGGTCAGCCGTTAGGAAGGCTCTACATCATAAACTCTCCCGAAAAAGCTTAGTCAACTGTAGGGAATTTCCGAAGAACGAGGCGCTTCCAACGGAACTACATACTCTTCCCGAAAAGCCAAGTCAGCCGTAGAAGGCATCACATCATACTCTTCCCCCGAAAAGCTTAGGCAGCCGTAGGAAAATTCCGAAGAACGAGGCGCTTCCAACGGAACTACAATTACTTCTCCCGAAAAGCAAGGTCAGCCGTAGGAAGGCATTCTACATCATGACTCTTCCCGAAAAGACCAAGGTAGCCGTAGGAAATTTCGAAAGAACGAGCGGCTTCCACGAACTTTACATTATTCTTCTCGAAAAGCCAGGTCAGCCGTAGGGAAAATTCCGAAGGAACGAGAAGCCTTCCATGGAACTTCATTACCTCTCCCGAAAAAGCCAAGTCAGCCATAGAAAAAATCGCATCATACTTTTCCCGAAAAAGCCAAGTCAACCGTAGGGAAAAGCTACTGAGGAACGAGGCGCTTCCGAAGCGACATTCATCACTTATTCTTTCTTGAAAATCCAAGGTCAGCCGTAGAAGATCTCGAATAGGATCAGCATTTCCGACAGAGTTGCATCATCATAAACCTGAAAGCCAAGGCCAGCTAGGGGAAAAACCGCCCGAGGATCCAGGCGCTTCGAGGGCATAAAACCGCAGTTGGGCGGAATAGTTAAAACAACCTTTGTTTGCAGGTACCGCCGAAAAAGGTAACTCTGGGTCGCCAGAACGTCTTGAGTTGTTCTCCATCCCGAAACCGAATACTTGATTTCGTCTTACGAGCTATTCGCCTTTCCAGACTCAGTCAAATGGGGGCTTCTGTAGACACCTAAAAATGTCTCCCCAAATAAGGTCCCGATGATTTTATATATCGATCGTCAATTGGTCCGATTCTTAAATAGGCCTGAATTGCTAAAGTAAAACCTAAAACCATTCCCCTTCAAACCCATATCCATTACCTAAGCCCAAAAATCATTTACCCTTAAAACCAAGCCTAAATTAATAATATAATAATATTTATAATTAATAATAGAATAATAATAATAACAATAATAAGAATATAATAATAATAATAATAATAATAATAAATAATAATTAATAATAATAATAATAATAATAAAATATTAAATAATATAATAAATAATAATAATAATATAATAATAAAATATAATAATAATATAATAATATAATAATAATTATAATAATAATAATAATAATAATAATAATAATAAAATAATAATAATAATAATAATAATAATAATATAATAAGTAGCCCAATCCCTCCACTCACCATTCTCATCTCACTAATAAGCCCATCCATAGTCTCTCCATGCAACCCATACATAACATACAAAGCATATGCGCACGCCACCCCGCTCCTTTCAGACCCTTCCTTTCTCCCTAGTTGCTTCCATAATTCACCAACCCTATAGTATACCCTTTCATTCCCCTCAAACAGACAACAGCATCCAGCAGCATACAACATTCAGACACAAACCCATAAAAATCCCTCACAATCACACAGCAAAACTCCCTCAAACAGCCATCGTTTCATCCCTTACCACAGCCACCACGCGTGGTGAACCAGAAAAGAGCAGCGTTGTTTTAGCCTTCATTACAGCCTAACACAGCCTCAAAGCAATCCCAAAACCGCCCAAACAAACCCCTCAAAACAGCCCCTTAATTATCCGAAACCAAGCCATCGAAGGCCTTTGACGATTCCGTTCGACCCGACGATTCGAATAAATTTCTGAGGGACTTAACACTTCATAAACCATATATTTATTTAATTTATGATCCATTTAAGTAATATCTTGTTCTATGATTGTATTTTGTTATGTTTTGATGTTGTTATCTCATTCGTTTTTCGGTTTTGTTCATAGCTGCAGATTCGGCGATTTTTTCTGGATTGCTCGAAATGAAGTTACGGTCGTGCGAATACTCGTTTTAAAACCCTTATGTCTAATGCCAGGAAAGAATATTTAAAAAAAATAAAAAAGTTAAAAAGCGTATTTATGGCTAGAACATGGCCTGCTCATTACTCCGCTGCACTATTGTCCGATTTTCATTGAATGTCTAACTTTGCCGAATGTTAACAAGGGACCCCCCAAAAAATTTTTGGGAAATTGAGCTAGGAGTCGTTGGGAATATCCGTTTTGAAGCTATGAGTCTAGTTTGATATACAAAATAAGAAAAAAAATAAAAAAATTAATCTTGTAGGTTATTTCTGGTCCAATCCAGATTGGTGAGGGCTGTTCCTGGTTTTATGGGTAGTGTCCTCTTTTATGGTTATTTGATCTTATATATTTTGGGTGATTATTATTTATTCTTCTCACATATTATACAATAACTAACTTTTTACTTTTTTCTTGAATAAAATTGTAATGGCAGGAACGATTTGATTCTAACTTTTATGTCTTTGTCTTTCTACGACGATCTAAGGTTAAAAATCTTAGTATATTCTATTCTCTGTCTTGTATATATTTCTCAATTCAATCTTTATAATTCTTTTAAATAAGACGAAATTAACCGAACCACATTAAAGTCAGATAATAGGACAACCGGTTTTAGGCACCGTATTAATACTGATTAACATCAAGGTCACAATATTTAGCTAGTAGTCATTTTTGTATTAATAGACCCACTTAGTAACCTTAGTCTAGTGGCCGCTAATAAGGCTTGAAATTGCTAAGTGCGTGCATCCAATAATCGTGTTTAAATGGAATTACAATGAGAGCCGAGTAGAGGCCGCTACATGCCGAGCGAATGGTTCAAAATTCAATTCGTACATGTCCCCAAACCCACCGAACTGGTTACTAATCAGAACGTGGCCATTGTTTGCACCAAACGTTCGGGCGTCCGTGATTAACCTTATATAGGCACGGTGGCGATCCCCTTACTCGACAACCTCCCCAACGCACTCAAGTGCGGTTCTGATGGCTCAAAGCCCGCCAACATAAACACACAATCGATGTAGGCCCAAGCAAGCCCCCCTGCGGGTTGGCCACGGTCTACACAGCGAATCGAGAATTAATACGGATCACTATTCAAACCATTATAGAAACGTCTGAACAAGAGCACTTCCAATCCAGATGAGGACACATTCGATGTATTCCTGTATCGCTCCCATGCCTCATATAAAGTCTCATAACATCTGCGTAAATTATTGATTTTGTACGCATTAGCAGTTTCTCTGGAGATAAGATTTCTTATGAAGCAAGAGAAATTGATCCCAAGGTTGTATGGTATCTTAAATGATCAAGACTATTCAACCACAATCAGCCTTGTCCCACAGTAAAAAAGGAATAACATGACACAAGTTAGTCCGACCTCAACATCCAGCATGCTTGACAGTACACAATATTGAGGGAAATTGAGATATGAAATTAGGATCCTCAGTCGCATTCACTCCAAATGATTACGCTCGATCATATCATAGCGCAGGTTTAAGCTTCAAAGTTGGTTGCCGCTAGGGTAGGCATGCCTAGACCCGTCGGAATTCGTTCCGACTAGGCTGAGAGTAGCCATAAGAGAGCGTTCTAGCGTGCCGCCATCTCTTCAGGGTCACAATTCAAATCGGACTACTCATTGTGCACTTAATGACTGCCTCCTCCCCAAATCAGTTCGTACAAGGATTCGAAAATGGAGAGATGAAGAATCTGAACATCCAATCGCCTCGCGAAAATCTTCGCGTTATGGTAAGTTCGCTCCACCTCGTATCGTATGGAATCAAATCCCCAAGTCGGATGAAGAACCTGCGACAATACTAAAGGAAACTGCAGCGATCGTAAGTCTATCCCGAAGAACAACGAATTGTTCTTCAAGACATAAACAAAAGAAAAAAATGTTTCAGACTCAAAACAATAATCAATAAATAAAGCACTTCCCCGCAACGATGCCAAAAGATTTGACAGGTCTTGTCAGCGTGCCTATCAAAAATACCTATCAAACTTAACTGCAACTAGTGGTAAAGGATCGATCCACAAGAAGCAACTACTACGGACAACTAGATCAACATCTAAACTTAACACAGATAATTTGGATCTGTGATTGTGACCTAATTAATACTATTGAAAACGATTAACAAACGAAGATTAAACTATGTAAAATTAACGATCTTAGGGCTATGGTCACTCAAAGCAGCAATTAATAGAATTGCATCAACAATTCATAACATGGCATAATCAAACAGGGTCAAAGTTCTCTTGAATCAACTTGAACCAATCGAACTTACTCTTAACGGATCTCTCGCTAGGCTAGTCCGTCTACCTAATGATGTGATCTTGTTCTAAGTCTCAATCGCTAGATCTAGAACTATTGACAATCAGATAAGCAATTAAAGTCGGGCTCACGAAATTGTGATAACGAGTAAGAACAATTTAATAGGAAATTGATTAAAAGCCAAGTCATGATCGAACAAGCCAATACAAGTCAATCATATTGCCTATAGATCCCCAATCGCCCTAGAAATTAGACTACTTCAACATATTCAAATGTAAACTGCGAATTGCGATTGGGAAAACATATATTGAAAGGTTCCTCTAGATACTTCAAGTAGGGGGGCCGTGTATTGAGTCATGATCGACTTATGCGACCAATTAATTCTCGTTTGCTTTTGTCTGTATAATAACGGAACCAGTTGGGCTAGTCTCCTATACGCAAGCGAAATGTAAATAACAGCAGATAAAGAACACACAGTATGTAACGTAGTTGCACCCACCCTCTTGGGCTGACGTCCTCCTACTAAGCTCTTTTATTTTAATCAACTCTGAAAAACAAAGACTGCTCACTCTTACTGTTTCCCGATCTCCGGAACCAGTACACCCATATTCAACTCATGATCATGTGCCACTCGACTCAACTCGTAAGTCACTTTGTGTTTGAACTCCAAACACTACCAGGCTGTCAAACCCTATCTATTATAGCCCTTAACTTAAGAATCAACCTATTTTCGCTCTTATGAATTACTTCTTGAGAAAGCTAAGTAAGAGAATGTGTATGCCGATGCTATGCTCGTGATGACTCAATGTTTATGAACTTAGTGCTTTATGTGTTTATTTCTCTCAAAGTATTCTTCTCTTTTTAGATCGGTGGAGAAGTTAGGAATGTTGAAGTTACTAGACATATATTTTATAATTACTTAACCCTAGTTCCATAAAGCTATTCTTGCCACAGCAAGGCCAAGATTTAGATTTTATTGGAAAGTATTTATCTTGTTCGATTTTATCCTAAGATTTTGACCGAACAAGATATATACTCCCAGTTTTCAATGGTAATATAAATATTTCCATCTATAATTCAGCTGGCAAATAATCTTTCAAAATATCCTTTGAAAATATTTAGAAAACCCTTTTTCAAAACCGCCAACCAACACTTCCATTCAGAACTAAGCTGGTTCCCCAGCTTGGTTTCCTTGAGGTGTTTATGAATTCTGTTCCAAGCTTTGTACCAGAATTCACAACATACTCAAAAAACAGCTAAGCACTTAGTTTATCTTCATTTAGTCACACTAAGAGCATATTACATGAAAATCCTTATTTAAACTCTAAATTACAATTCTTCGAATCTTCATCAATCTTCAAAGAGAGAGAACTTTGAATCTTTCCTTCAATTACTTCAAAATCTTATATGAACACAGCTTTCTCTCAGTTATCCAATTCGAATATCTTCGAAGGATACACACATCTCAAGTCTTGAATAGATCATTACTGCACAGATAAACACATAACATGCCAACAAAGAATAGACTGTCCGTAGCATAACAGAATAACAGTCGAGGAAACAGCTCGTACTGGTTCTGCACCAGTGAATGAGCTCTTTATGTAATCAGCTGTTCCCTGCACTAAACAAGTTAGTTTCAAAGCATTCTCATTAAAATACTAACTTGTCTAGGGAAACAAGTTTCTCAACTAGCTGGTTCCCAGAACCAACAATATTCATACTTTAATCATCCTGTTTCCTGTAATGGTTTGTCATCATTCAAAACTTAAGGAACTCAACAATAATCAAAAGCATAAATAAATTAAAAGCAATAATAAAACGAATTAAAGGATGAAATTATTACCAAAGAAGCGATTGGAATTGAAGAATGAATGAATTGTATTGAATAGCCAAAGTTAGGGTTCCACAATAACGTAATTGAGTTTCAAAAATATTCTCTGATAATCTCAGATTGAAATCGTTACAAAATTAGGATTCCTCCCTTCTTATACTTCTGATTTTCTCAATTAAATGATCTGCTCAAAAGACTATCCTATCCCTCAATAAATCACCCTAAAAGAGAATAATTAAATCGRCAAAAATGACCCTGAACCGATCGGTATAAGTCAAACCGATCGGTTTGAGGTCCATACGCGGCAGATTCATTGGGATATCTTCCACGTGCCATAACTCAAGCTCTGGTGGTCCAAATCATACATGTGACCTATCAAATCGAAGCTCTCGAAGTCTAGTTTCCAATGCTACTTGAATCACACTAATCCRACATACGAAACTTGACTTATGACCAAAAGAGTCAGCATATGTCAGTAGCTCCACTCCTAGCTCCTCGCTGCTCCTCTCAAAGCTCCGTAGTGCTCGCAAATGAGTCCAAAATCACTCCAAATCAATGAAAGCAACCTAAAACTCATTCAAACACTAAACAAACATATTTGTAGCAAGGAGGGCCTTAAGAAGACCAAAAACCATTCAAAATAGCTAGAGGATGGGGAGAAAAACCATATATCAATACAATATATCAAACTCGTAGCCAAAAACCATTCAAACCATATGGTCGACTTATATTTTTTTAAAAAACTACATTTACCGACCGTCTACAGTCAGTAATGCCACGTAGACGGTTGGTAATTTCCGTCCATTTTAATAAATGGTCGGTAAAGTTATTAAAACAGTCGGTAAATTGCGTCCTATAAAAAACGGTCGGTAATATCACTTTTTCCTACCGTTTTCATGGCGGTCGGTAAAATCTGTCGTTAATAACGCGGATTCTTGTTGTGCTCATATTATGTTAAATTATTTGTTTAGATCAAATACATATATTATGATGAATGAGCATGAAGAATGAACAACAAATAAAAAAAATGCATCAATAATAACCATTACACTAATTAAGATGGTAGAAAATTTTGAATAAGGGATTATGCGCAGTAAAATAATGACATTTTTTGTATAATTGGTTACCAAAAAATTGAAATCTATAGGTGTCATAAATTTTAATAACTTTATCAACATCATATAGAAATATTGATGAAAACATGAGGAGAAAAAGATTAAAAACTAACCTTAATTTAGAGAGCGGATTTTAAGAATCCGTAGCTAAATTAGGGACGGATTTTAGAATCCGTAGCTAAATTTATGATTTTTCTTACACGTTGTGTATAATCGTTGAGGGAATTCAAATCCGTCCCTAATTTAGGGACGGATTTTCTGAAATCCGTCCCTAATTTAGGGACGGATGTTCATTCATAAGATGCGCGTCGCAATTCCGGTCAGTTTGATATATTATGGGCCTCATTCGACACCCGTAGAGAAAGTTATAGACAAAAAACGCAACCTGCACATTTTAGGGACGGATTTTAATTTTCCGTCTCTAATTTAGGGACGGATTAATTTTACCGTCCCTAATTTAGAGACGGAAAATTAAAATCCGCTCTAATTTAGGGACGGAATTAATCCTCCTAAATTTTCACTCTTTTTTCACTCAAACATATTAAAATTTAGGGACGGATCTGAAATCCGTCCCTAATTTAGGGACGGATTAATTTAGGGTAATTAGGGAGGATTAAAAATCCGTCCCTAATTAGGAGACGGATTCCAAAATCCGTTCCTAAATTAAGGGACGGATTTGAATCCGTCCCTAACATCCCGTCGCTATTACTGAGCTTTTTTTTGTAGTGTTCGTGGTACGGAGGGCTCGGAGTATATTGATTTAAGAACATGATTCATAAATTTTTAATTAGATGGAATGTAATTAAAGTCATTAAACATAATTGTCAATTTGGATTAATAAGTAAAACTCCCTCTAAATCAAAATTGATTTTCGAATTAATAACAAAGTTTTTAATTTAAAGTAAAAATTATTATAACATTAATCAAACAACTAAATTTATATCAAATTATCAATCAATTAAAAAATCAATCACTCTACCTAAGATAAGTAGTTTTTTTTTACTCTACATAAAACCCTTTGTAAACAATATTTGTACTTCCCATTTATTGAATTTTATTTGTATTTATGAATTATTGATGATCATTTAGGTTTATTATGATTTTACATTAACTTCTTCATAATAAACATGTGAAGGTTTT
>SNQN01000692.1:54619-129611 GCA_008642245.1 Bassia scoparia
ATTATTATTATTATTATTATTATTATTATTATTATTATTATTATTATTATTGTTCTTGTTGTTATTGTTATTGTTATTATTACTACTAATTCTAATAAATTGTTTATAGGTTTCTTTTGTGAATGATTATCCAGCACCAGAGATTTGGAGATTTTGGTATGACTTTCACGACGATACTGTAGAAGGGTGGGATATGCCTCTACAATTAAGAATTTGCAGATGGCAATTACTAAGAGGGTAGATGACAATTTTTTTTAAATTTTTTTTATGAGTGCATTTTGTAAAATTAAGTGTAGTGCATTTAGCGTTGTAACCGAGGTACCTGAGTTTTTTTATGACTGAATTCTTAATATCTATTACTCGAGTTTTCTTGTTTAAAATTTGTCTAAAATAACGTTGTAACCTTTGCTATTTCAATTTTTTTTTCAAAAATAATACAGTAAAAGTTGAGATAGTGAATATGTACTCTATGTTATGAAAAAATTTTAAACGTTATTTTTTTTACTTTGAATCTTTTTAAACAAAGGTAATAGATATTATGTTAATTCGTTAGCAATTTATTAGGCTAGGCTTTTAGTAACAGCCCCATGCAAGCAAAGTAAATTTGTATGGTTGGATGGGGTCTCTAAGTCAATAACTGTGAATTCGTGAACGGAATATGTAAAGCAACAACTTCATAGTATTCTCTAATTACCTAATTATAATTTCTATTAAGTTATTTAATCATTGGCAGTTTTTTTAATTTTTTTATGAGTGCATTTTGTAAAAGTGTAGTGCATTTAGCAACTATGAAAAGGTATCCCATAACCCATAAATGTGGGAGTTTGAGGTTTGTGTGAAATGGTATTTACGAGATAGCCCTTAACATGCATAGTTATTTACGTTATGCCATTATGCCATACATTTGCAATATTTCATTGTCACCTTCCACCAACATCTCCCACAATGCGACACAAGGTGTTTGGCACTCTATCATCTTCATTGACTTTTGTTTTCTTACTTTTGACTGCCATTTTTACTTCTGTGCACCATTCGTTCGTTAATCCTATTCCTTCTTCGTATTTTGCCATTTCATTCAACTGCGACACAGGGTGCTTGGTAGTATCGCTCTTGGTATTTTGGGTGGTATAATGCGACCCATGGATCCCTCAATTGGGTTTTCATCAATGGGTTAGTGGTTGTTGGAATGTTTTGATTTGGTCGCTTTGGCTAGCGTTTGGATTTCGCGGTGGGATGCGTGGATCAAGTTTTAATGTCAGGTGAGTGTGAATTTCTGAATTTTTCATTTTTGATGTTTTCGATAAACCCTAATTTCTTTTTGCAGTTCAACAACTCAAATTTTTTAGTTTGTTTCGATTGTTTGCGTTTGTGCTTGATTTATTTAAATTTTAGGGTTTTCATTGTTGAATCTGGGGATTTGGGGTTTTTGAATGGCGGTTATGGGATTTGATTGCTGGTGTATTGGGGGTTTTAGGGTTAAGATCTTCCTTTGTATGTGTTTAATTTGTTTTATTAGTTAAAAGACTAGACGGATATAATTTCATATTGTAAGATTATCTTAACTTTGGATGCCCTTTATATGGGTAACTCATCCATTGCAACTTTAGCATTCATGTTCCAAGTTGAGATGTCACATAATGATATTCCTCTATGCTGCACTATAATACGTGTAACTTTTTATTAATTTTTTTATAATGTTTTTCTTTCTGGTTCATCAATTAGGATTTTATATTTGGTATTTGAGATAGATGGTGTTTCATAAAAAGATTTACTTTGGAGTAAGGAGTTACAAAATCAAACCTTGTTGCTCTGTTCAACATGTAGTTTTGTATCAACGCATTAGAAGTCATTCAAGTAGACATTGGGAGGATGGGGAGAAAACTCGTGACGGGGAAGTTAGGAAGAGAAGCYGGGAAAGGGAATTCAGGGAGTAAAGCAGGGACAGGCCAAGTAGGCCAGATCAACTAGAGAGGGAATACAGAGAAAGGGTTCATGACAGAGATGTACGTGACAAAGAAAGCAGGTACTATAAAGTTCAGTTCAATTGTTTAGTTTATATTTCAGCTGTTGTTGGGATCTTTGTATATATAATTTGACCTTTTCATATATTCGAGTTTGTGATGGACTGCTGGCAAGTCGTTCTTGTATTATACTCCTAAGTCTTAACTATAAACATGGCATCAAATAAACTATTTTCTTTGCTTTCAAATTTTTTCGCTGATATTTCAATGTGTCCTAGCAGGCTATATTACTTGAGCTAAGATAGCCTGGTATTTGTCTTGTCAGGCATTAATATTCTTTACAATTGACTTCCACCTTTACTCGTGTTTCGGTTGGGATTCAGGATTAGAGGTTGTGTAGGATTTTTTTTTTTGTTAAAGATTTGTCATATCCTCCACCTCTTGGCATAGTTTCTTAATTACATTTATTGTGTTGCTGACATGTTGTTAAGGAAGTGGGGCTTTGCTTAGGAGAAGCACTTCATCTTCTGAATTCTGTGGAATTAGTAGTGTTCAGTTGTTCACTTGGCTAACCGTACTGGCTAAAATATTTTTGCAGGAAAAAATGTTCTAACAAGCCCGATGAATTAATAATAATACGCTCTTGAATGCATTTAGTTTTCTATTTTGGAGGTTTATCCCTATGCCKTTTTCCATTAAAGCTGTTAAAACTTGAAAGATTAATTCTTTGCTTTATTTACATTGAGTCGCTTTGTGTCTTTTGTGGACAACCTGCTCTCCCAATTGACCCCCGTCATTTAATTCTTAGAAATCTTCGAAAGTTTGTCTTCCAAACTATAAATACACTAAAGCATTGTTCTTTAACCCAYGATCCCTTGGTAGATTGAATGTTGCTTATTGGATTGTTTGAGAATTTTTTTTGGTCTCTTACATTTTTAAGTCTAATAGTAAATACATCCAAGTATTCAGCATTTCAGCAGTTTTCTAGCCTTCCCCCTCTCCCAAAATATAAGCTACCATAAACAATAATGTTACATTCCTTGTATATTAGTATTGTATTAGAATTATTCACTGTTGTGGATGTTCCCATCCTTAGTTATTAACAGGTTTGCTYGAATGTCTTCTACTCTTGTGTGATAATTATAGTTTCATACTTGTGAATTTTTGTTCCTTCCAGTAACTTGTTGTAGTTCGCTGCAGGGCTTGGTTCGTCTTTAATGCAAGTAGTGGAGAAGACTGATGCTATTTCAAGATCTCTTAATAGCTTTAATCTTTATAAACCTAATAAAATTTCGAGTTTGACCCYGAAGATTTTCATTTACTATGAAATTAAATAATACGTTCCTGTATTCTTCCTGGATGTCTTCCATTTCTCGTAGGAAAAACAAATTCTAAGTTTCTAACTTCCTTAATTTTTTTATTGTCTTAATTTTTTCCACCTTTTAATCCTAGGGTATGTCACCGTGTCTGTTCAAGTGGTTTAGAGTTTAGACCATGTTTTGAATTTCGGACTTGCTTAGATACTTCTACATGAAAGTAAGGAAATGGTCTTGGAATCAGATGTTTGATTTCATCTTTCTTATCGTTAGTGCAGAAGTATGATATTTTATCCCCTAGTTGAGGGTCGTGACATTTGTGTGGAGGTAGTGAGGTACAGGCTACAGCTATATCACTTGCTAAGGGCTATGCTAATATGTGGACAATCCATTTCTTACTGGAAGATTCGACTTGAAAAGAAAGTGGTGGTACCTTCTGGTATTGCATGCCTTACCCCTGATGTGATAATCGTGCTTCTAAAGGTTGTGGAATCATTTTTTGTATGAAAATGAATACATATTAGCCCCCTCATTCCTAGACTAGGTTTAAGTGGCATAGGAGTTGATATGCAGGACTGGGTTTAAACTAATGTATTTGACTTGATATTGGTTTCTGTGTAGTTATATCAGCTTGAGTGTTGGTGCTGGTGCTGAAACACTGTTCAAATTCAGCTTTTTTGGGTTTAGTGTTCGTATCTTGTTCTTTCTGTCCTATGTGACAAGCATTAACTTAAATTGTTTTTATTTTTCTTTTAGGGTAGTTTGGATCCTGCTGTTAGAAGGCAGTAGCTGGTAGAGCGTGTGGCCTAATTTCTGTGTAAGCGAACAATATTTTTTTCTGGCTTACTTGAGAGCCTGATGTTGGTAAGACAACAATTGCAGCCTTGTAGGGACCTTGCGCAAAGAAGGGATACCAATTTTTTCCCAAAAAGAATAATTGAAGGAAATAAGCTATTATACTGAACATATGATGAACTACTTATTTTCAGCATATCTCTGTCCTTTCACACAAAGAAGTAACAATTGGATTCTGGCCTATAAGGTGTTCCGGGAAAGTGTTGAAGCCTTCTTCCTTGGTTCAGACGTTAATTCTATGGTTCACAATGCAGCTGAGAACGTCTTATGAAGAAGTTGTTACTTTCATACACTGCATGTTCTGTTCCTCAGTTTAGAACAAATCATACTTCAAAGCTCAACTGTATATAACCTTAATTGTGTTATCCGATGAAGCATCTATGTATATACACCCGTCTTTGATCTAAATCTATAATTATGGATATTTTATATGTAAAGACATGTTTCTCATAACAGCTCTATATACTCGATTATTTTTAATTATTCTGATGTAATTTGGTCTGATTTAAAATTCATATATACTCATTTGATCTGACTTAAAATTGTGTATTAACTTAAGTAATTTGTATTTACTTATAATCTGACTTGGTCTGAGATTGTGCAAATATTTATATCTAATTGAGTCCGTTATTCGAAAAGGTTTGCAATCCTTGATGTATTTGTAAAAGTGATAAAGTGCACGTGTAAGTGCAATTGACTTGCAACAATTACATCAAAATGGTTTTGGTGTAATAAAGGGAGTAGTTGGAATTAGGATTGGAATTTTGATCGGATCGTTTTTTATCGAACCTCAAGTCCATTTTCTCATATTAGATGGGAATTATGGTTCAATTTTAAGTACAACCCGATTAGAAATACGATTCCATCAGAAATCTTGTTATATGGTCTATTCAGATACACATCTCGATTAATTCTAAATCTAACCAAATCAGAAACACGATACAAAGAATAACATATATGGTTTGATCGAAAATATGGTTCAATCCGAAAGTAGGTATGAGATTATAAGATGTTTTCATAAATCTCAACTATTAATAAATTAGTGCATTTGCATAAATACAATCCAACACAATTCTTTAATTCAAGGACATTGTTAAATATGGTTTGTTTAATAAGTCTGCAACAAAAACTTGGTTCAAACA
Organism: Bassia scoparia; assembly: GCA_008642245.1. Classification (NCBI taxonomy): domain Eukaryota; kingdom Viridiplantae; phylum Streptophyta; class Magnoliopsida; order Caryophyllales; family Amaranthaceae; genus Bassia; species Bassia scoparia. Next base: position 59,894 of record SNQN01000692.1, read on the forward strand.
CAATTAATAATACTGTAAGAGAAATGAAGAGCAAACATATTCAAGGACATGAAGTTGAAAGCACCCTACTTGACAGCTTCTAATCAAAATTCGAAAGCATATGTGTAACACGTAGTTATTGCCACTCCCAGCAGGGTAGGAAGACTCACATCCAAGTTCGTTGAATGGAAGACTTTGGAAAGTCTCACTTTCCGCATTTTTCTCGCAATCACATTTTTTTTTTACTTTAAATTGTATCAATCAAATTTCACTAAACATAAAATTACAATATACCAGTATACATATTGTATCTATCTCTTTCAGAGAAAAATTATAGACATCTATACAATGATTTATCGATGGGGAAAGTACAAGTTATTGAATTTCTCGTTGACATTGAAAAAGCGGATTTGCTACATTACTTATTGAATAGGAAACACATGCTTCAGTTCAGCTAATTGCTTATGCAATGTACAAGTTGGGACGTTGTTGGCCTTACATTGTCATATGAAAAGCAACGCACTTACAAAATATTTTATTAATATATAATTTGTTGCATAAGTAACGTTTCAATTTTTGTCATTTAGGGTAAATAAACAAAAATTGAAAGCAATCGAAGATTCGACGGATTATTCATTGGATACACAAACTAATAAATTGATTATAACGAATTTTCACGTGGAACACGGCACGCATGCGCGCGCCGTGTGCCACTAGTATAAGATCTATCATGAGTCCTAAGCCCATGAATCCAGGACCGTACATTATCAAAAGTTGAAATACACATACTATTGTTCATTGCATATTTGCGCATTGGAATTGTTTACACTAGAACAAGGCATAATAAGCACATACTAGTAAATCAAAATCTTTGCAAACGAGTGCATTGGACCTAATGAAGCATGCTAAGGTTAAGATAATTCATTTTTACTCAACTCGTAGTATTTAAAAAAGATTATGAAGTACTGTGAAGGAACATTTGATTGATTGTGTTTGTGTGTATGTAAAATGTATTGGCAATCCAAAGAAAATGCATCTCAAAAGCTCCAAATTAGATCGACAAAGATGGCAACAAAATCGAAAATCAAAATTCAAAGATTCGAAATAGCAAACGAAGATCTATAAAATCGAAATAGCAAAAATCGTAATCTAAAATCGAAATAGCAAATGAAGATCTAAAATTCAAAGATTCGAAATCGCAAACAAAATCGAAAATCGAAATTCAAAAAAAGCTTATAACATAGATCTATAAAATCCATAAACAAAAATGAAAGAAAGCAAAACAAATTCTTTAGAAAATATAAAATACAAAATCAAATGCACTAGTTTCACTAGATCTGAACCACAAAAAAGCGAAAATCTACCAAAGAAAGTAACCCAACGCGCCACACTCCACCATCAATCCGCCGCTCGTGAGAAATATGATGATGAAATTCGAGGCGAAATGGAGTTGGAGCTTCGTGTTGTTCGATGATGTATAGGAGCAGCGAATACCCTGAATTATTGTTCGTGTTGTGTGAGATGAGAGGAGAAAGGGTATAGTTACACTTTGTGTAACCTTGGCCCACATACACAAAGATCCTCTTGCATTTTGATTGGTTCACTACATTGGGGTCCACTTGCTCCCAATTTCAATTTTCATTTGAAATTTCAAACAATTTTAAAATTCAAATAATTTTATCTTAAATTATTTTTATTTTAATGGTTTTTTTTTTATTTTTACATTTAATTTTTTTGGGAAGTATTGATATTTTCTCTATTGTCGAGAACATTCATCGCCGACGGCTCAGACCAACACCGACCAACTCCTACCATCGCTGACCTTTGTCGACCATCACCGACCATCGCCGACCACCGTCGACCAAGCTGCTTCCCCCCTCCGATGTGCTTCAACACCGACCTTGGTACACTAGTTCCTCCGATTTCAAATGCAAATCTGGAAAAAGAATGATTGAAGATGGATATAACAATGCAATTGATGAACACCGTGACAACCTCCCTTCTTCCGACGGCTGGTGTAGACACCTAAATGTGTCTCCCCAAACGAGTAATCCGTGATGAAACATACCGCGTCTCGCGATTGTTTCGACTCAGAAAAGATGCTTTGAACTCACGAAAATTGAAAATACGTGAGGTCATACTCGGAACTATTGAGCAAAGGACAAATAAAAGGGGCAAAAACATTTTCTTCTTTTTATTTTAATTATTTTCTATTTTTAGGTTTTCTTTTCTATTTTTAGGAGCTCACCAGTATTTTTAGATTATTTTTCTGATTTTTCTACATTTTTCTATGATTTTTATAAGTTTTTATACGCAGAAAATACAAAAAAATACAAAATACACAAAAAATACTCCGGAAATACGTGGAACCTTCTAGAACACTCTAGAACTCCTTGCTTGGAGAGCAAGGGTGTCTAGGTGCGTCGAATCAAGGGAAATCACGAATAAAATCGGAGGAAATCAAAATATTTCGAGGTTTTGGAAACAATATATACGCATAGGGCAGCGTATATACGCAGAGGCCTGCGTATATACGCAGCCCCTCTGCGTATATACGCAGGCCACCTGCGTATATACGCAGCTCCTCTGCGTATATACGCAGGGTTTTGCGACCCTCGTTTTTTCCCTCGTGCCTATAAATACATGCCTACCTTGCTCAGTCCGGACACACGGTTTTCAACTGACACTTCTATTCTGTCTCTCTCTGTCTCTAACTTACGTATTCTCTCTCTCACTCTCTCAAACACTCTAAACACATTCGTTCTTGAGTTCTAAGCATCGATTCTGTTCGATTCAACAAGCGAAATAAGGGTATAAATCTGAGATTACTCACCTAAAACATCTTTTTGACTCTACTTAATTCCTTTTGTCACTTTTAATTTGACTAATTATTATTGCGAGTTTCAATTAAATCAACACAATGTAGAAACTCACCTTTTAATTGATTCATGTAAATATGTAGGATTGTCACTCATGTTTTCAAATTTGTTTTCATTAACACTTATTATTATTATCATCATCTTGTCACAATTCATTATTATGCATATCGTTATTGTCAATACTAACATGTTTCTTTGTCTTGATTAGCAATTCGATCAAAGGACGTCTCTTTTAGTTTTTGCTTTAACGATTTGTGTATTTGCAGTGACAAGGTGAGAAGGACACACATATATATTATCATGCTTACTAACCTTTGTTTTCATGTCTTGTATATATATATTTCTATCACACTTGTATATATTGCTTAAACAAGACCGGAATTCAATTGCGTATCACATTAAAGTCAGATAATCATGGACGACCGGTTTTCTAAGCACCTTATTAATATTGACTAACAATCAAATGATCGCCTTGTCCATTGTAGAAGTCTTGGTTTGTACATAATAGCAACCCACCTAGTAATTAGTGCGCTTTCAAGATCAATTCAATAGGCTCTTTGAATTCAATTGTTATGATTTATGGAACTACAATGAGACCGAGTAGAGGCCGCTACATGCGGGCGGATTGGGTTACTGATTCAATCCGTACCATGTCCCCGAACCCACACTTTGGTTACTGGACCTATTTGTGGGGCCACTAGTTTGGCACCAATGTTTCGGGCGTCCGTGAATAACCTATATAGGCACGGTGGCGATCCCCTCAATTCGACAACACACCCCAACGCATTCACATGCGGATTCCATGGCTCAACTCCATGACACTGAAGCTGAGGTCACGCCCCCCTAAGGCGGGGCGAAGCCCTACAGTTTTTGGCGACTTCACTGGGGATAATCACCATTTGGTGAGTGGACAGACTTGAAAGTCTCGTAGTTCCATATTCATAATCAATTGAATTTTGCTTGTGACCCTTCGAATAGGGTCATGTCCTAGGCACCTTGGTCTCAATATGGGCATGTTCTATGCTCGAGATCACCTTAAGGGGGGATTTTACCTTGGTTGCATGTGGTTAATGGATCACATGGCTAAGGTAAGTCCTATCCCGCCCATGCCGCGTATGCACGTGTTACTTGATGCGTGTATATAAGGGGTATCTCGGCCATACATCACCAATGTTGTGGTGGTGAAATTGGACCCAGCTCTACTCTTAGGCGTGGTACACTATCAGACTTAACCAAGCCGACCTATAGTTCACTTAGATCCTAACCTTAAGTGAATAAAGTGGATTTTGTGTTTCAATCGATGTGCTTGTTAACTTGTGACTCTTCATTCAGTACAAATTCTTAACCACCAACTAAGCCCAGTCCCTTAATCTATGGTTCAAGACATGAAGTTTGACGATCCATTAGGCCCATTTCAGAATCAATTTCAAACTCCATTCGACCTAGAATCTGGCTTAGGTTCGATTCCAATCCAAGAATCTTAAATCTGACTTAGATTCGTCCTTTTCAACCTGAAATCTGAATTAGGTTCAATTCAATTCTTAATTCAAGAACCCTACCTTAAATCTGAATTAGGTTCAACCCAAGAGCCTTGAATCTGAATTAGGTTCGCTTCAACTTCAATCTAAGAACCTTAAAACTGAACTAGGTTCGATCATAGACTCAACCCTAGGAACTTTGATTCAAGGCTAGGCCCATTCAATTTCAAGTGGCTCGTAGGTCTAAGAGGTCCTTAATTCTGAAATAGGCCCATCTTAGGTTTGAATCTTTCTCGAGTCTAGCACCTTAAATCAGATTTAGGTCTAGCCCATTCAAGTCTACTTTCGAGTTCAGTTCCTTAAGTCCAGAACCTCAAGACTGAGTTAGGTTTGTTCTTAAGAGTTTTCAAGTAGACCAATCTTTTGTTTCTGGGTTCTAAAGTGTAATTTCTTGTTTTCAGCAAGATAGCAAAGACTCGCAACTTGTCTCTGGGGCCTAGAAGAGTAACAAGAAGCCAAACCCGACGCGCTCCTGATCACCAAGACACTTCCATGGCAAACATCGAACAACAGCTTAACGCTATTCTAGAAAAGCTCGAGTCTGTGAATTCTCGCCTTGATGCCCAAGAAAAGAGCATTGGGGAGCTGAAAGAAAAGAGGACCCAGGAAAAACCTCTCGAGTCTGACGGGGAGGAAGAAGACGATGCTGAGACACCACTCCCTCCTCCGAAGACTGAGACGGAAAAAAGGGTGGAGCAACTAGAAGAGTTGGTCAAGAGAATGTCCGAAAATTCAGTTCAAGGGCCTCGTGTTGCTGATTATGAGATTAAGGGCCAGCTTCCTAAGAAGTTTGTCATCACTGATTTGCCCAAGTTCAAGGGAACTGAAGACCAGAAGACCACCTCCGCACTTTCAATATCTCAATGGTCCTTAAAGGAATGAGCAAAGAGTTATTCACCTCTGTGTTCCCTATTACTTTGGACACCCATCCATCCAGACCCTGAATCAAGCCAAGCTCGATGATTGGGAATATATCAAACACGAGTTCCTAAAGCAGTACAGGTACAATTCCCAGCTTCCTGTCGGTCTCCGTGAACTAGAGGCCACCAAGCAAGGTGAGAGAGAAAATTTCTCTACTTTTCTTAATAGGTGGAGGGAGAAAGCCGCTCAAATGACCAATCGACCGAATGAGGAGGATCAAGTTCGCATGGTCATCAAGAACCTTCAGCCCAAGTATCGAGAGCCACTCAAGTTTCAACCCATTGATTCATTTACTGGGCTCTACAAGGTTGGCCTCCTAGTTGAGGAAGATGTTCAAGCCCAGAAGTCTAAGGGTAACGGTGGGGGCTTTAACAAGAAAGGTGGCTCCTCTTTTTCCAACACTGATCAAGTCAGCCACATTACCAATGACAACTCTTCTAACCATCCCGGCTCTTTCAACAACAGGCCTCGAGGACCACCAAGGACATTTTTTCCAATTGGCATGACTTATGAGCAGGCCTTTGATAGATTAACTGCAAAAGGTGCACTTGCTCCTATTGGACCCACTCCAGATCCTTCAGATGACAAGAAATCTAAGAATTGGAATCCCAATGCTTATTGCAAGTTCCACCAAGGAAGGGGTCACACCACTGAGAATTGCATCGTTTTGAAGCATAGGATTCAAGACATGGTTGAAGATGGTCGCCTCCCAGTCCCTCCAGCGGCGAAGGATAAGATCAACATTCACACCAGCCCACTTGCTAAACCATGAGTCACCCCAAGGCGTGGGTCATCGATCTGCGCGGTCTTCTCCAGATTGAGTCATAGAGTCCTAGTCCAAGCTATCTAATCTTTTCAATTCACTGTCTTTTGAGTCTATGTAGTCTTTTAAAATAAGCCATGTATGTTTCAGTTTTCATTCAGCAATAAAATGATTCATTTGTTTTGGCAATATTATTTTCTAATTCTATGCAAGTCTCAACACTCATTGGCCACAATTGGTTTAATCTAATACTGATTTAATTATTGAAATTGAACAATGCCCAAGAGAGGCCTTCTTTCACAGCTCCACAAAAAAAATGACCCCTCCCTTCCATTCCCTTTGTCACATCAAATGAAAATCCCTTGCAACCCTTTGAGCCACAAACACTATCATTTAGCCTATCTTTCTTTCATCACCCACATCTACCTAACCCTTTGGACCAAACGGTGCGTAGGAAAAGACACGTGCAAAAGAAAGAAAAGAAAAAAAAAGGAAGAATAAAATGGGCAAAACGAAAAAAAAAATCAAAGTTCAATGCCAGTCATCACAAATGCACATCAATCCAATGCAAATCCAAAGCTCAAAGCCCAGAACAAATAAAAAGCAAGAGTTTAAAAAGCACACTGCGCACTGTGGGTTCACTTCATGATCATCAAGCCTTTTTCAACCCTCAAACCACAGCCTCACATTACAACCACAAAAGCCCTCTCACACGAGGCATTATCATCATCACGAACTACGGTGGTCTGATTCCGTAAGGATACGTAGGAAGCCTCTTCTCGAGGTTCGACCGCATTAACATTAAATCGTTTGAGGCCTTTTGAGTGCTTTGACTTGCTAAGAATTTGATAATGGTTTTGCCAATCTAGAACCTGACATAGACTCATACTTGAACCTACATCATTAGCCAACCTCGCATCTAGCCACATCTTTGACCCTTAGCCACAAATTTGACCCTTTTTATTTCTCGAACCATAGCTCATTCTTTGGTCACCTTCAAGGACTCATTGACTCAATCCCAAAGAAGAAAAGCCACCTGACCTTTGGGTTAGTACATCTTATTGGGGAACTCATCCATACAATCTATCCACCTTCCCTATGTTGACTCTAAGCCGTAAACTACATTGTCTCAAAGCCTCGCTGGGGGGCTCGTCGTCATCATGGCCCCTTAATTTCCAGTTGGGGGCTTCTTGTCTCCTAAGGCCCTATTACGTGTTCAAGTCTATTGCTATCAAGTGAAAATCATCGAAACTCCACTTATGGACCCTGTCACTTTCCAATCAAAGTCACTGTCTCGCCGACGTCAAGTCGATGTCAAGTTCAAGTTCAAATTCAAGCTCTAGTCACAAGTCACGTCCGAATGTCACCTTTCTCTAAGTCACTTTTCAAGCAGCACTTTTCTAATAGGCCCCTTCAAATTCAAAGACTCTCTCAAATCATGTCTAGAACCAGACCTAGACAAGACCCTTTCAAATTCAAAGGCTCTCTCAAATCATGTCTAGAACCAGACCTAGACAAGACCCTTTCAAATTCAATGACTCTTCAAACCATGTCTAGAACCAGACCTAGACAAGACCCTTCAAATTCAATGACTCTCTCAAATCATGTCTAGAACCAGACCTAGACAAGACCCTTTCAAATTCAAAGGCTCACTCAAATCATGTCTAGAACCAGACCTAGACAAGACCCCTTCAAATTCAATGACTCTTTCAAACCATGTCTAGAACCAGACCTAGACAAGACCCCTTCAAATTCAATTACTCTCTCAAATCATGTCTTGAACCAGACCTAGACAAGACCCTTTCAAATTCAAAGACTCTCTCAAATCATGTCTAGAACCAGACCTAGACAAGACTCTTTCAAACTCAAAGACTCTCTCAAATCATGTCTCAAACCAGACCTAGACAAGGCCCTTTCGAATTCAAAGACTCTTTCAAAATCAATGACTCTTGCCTCTCTCTCAATATCAAGGTCACAAGTTACAAGTCAACATTGCATGCAAATTTCGCTAGACATAAAAACAGACCTATGTCGTCACCAAGGTAGTCCTTAATCCTGAATTAGGGCTATTATTTTCAAGTCAAACGCTCATTTCCTCGGAAAGCATGGGATGCGTCTGCATTTCTCTCAGTCAGCCGAACGAAGAATGATCGCTCGAGGACTCAGACCGCACGGGACACGGCTACAGGTAAAACTAACCTTTGTTTTGCAGGTACCGGCGAAAAAGGGTAACTCAGGGTCGCAGAACGTCTTGAGTTGCTCTCCGTCCCGAATCGAATACTTTGACTTTCGTCTTACGAGACCATCGTCTCTCCAGACTCAGTCAAAGTGGGGGCTTCTGTAGACACCTAAATGTGTCTCCCCAAACGAGTAATCCGTGATGAAACATACCGCGTCTCGCGATTGTTTCGACTCAGAAAAGATGCTTTGAACTCACAAAAGTTGAAAATACGTGAGGTCATACTCGGAACTATTGAGCAAAGGACAAATAAAAGGGGCAAAAACATTTTCTTTTATTTATTTTAATTATTTTCTATTTTTAGGTTTTCTTTTCTATTTTTAGGATTTTTTTATATTGGTGATCTCCATAATTTCCAGTTTTCATTGCATTCTTCACATTTTTCTGAGCTCACCAGTATTTTTAGATTATTTTTCTGATTTTTCTACATTTTTCTATGATTTTTATAAGTTTTTATACGCAGAAAATACAAAAAAAATACAAAATACACAAAAAATACTCCGGAAATACGTGGAACCTTCTAGAACACTCTAGAACTCCTTGCTTGGAGAGCAAGGGTGTCTAGGTGCGTCGAATCAAGGGAAATCACGAATAAAATCGGAGGAAATCAAAATATTTCGAGGTTTTGGAAAAATATATACGCATAGGGCAGCGTATATACGCAGAGGCCTGCGTATATACGCAGCCCCTCTGCGTATATACGCAGGTCACCTGCGTATATACGCAGCTCCTCTGCGTATATACGCAGGGTTTTGCGACCCTCGTTTTTTCCCTCGTGCCTATAAATACATGCCTACCTTGCTCAGTCCGGACACACGGTTTTCAAGACACTTCTATTCTGTCTCTCTCTGTCTCTAACTTACGTATTCTCTCTCTCACTCTCTCAAACACTCTAAACACATTCGTTCTTGAGTTCTAAGCATCGATTCTGTTCGATTCAACAAGCGAAATCAAGGGTATAAATCTGAGATTACTCACCTAAAACATCTTTTTGACTCTACTTAATTCCTTTTGTCACTTTTAATTTGACTAATTATTATTGCGAGTTTCAATTAAATCAACACAATGTAGAAACTCACCTTTTAATTGATTCATGTAAATATGTAGGATTGTCACTCATGTTTTCAAATTCGTTTTCATTAACACTTATTATTATTATCATCATCTTGTCACAATTCATCATTATGCATATCGTTATTGTCAATACTAACATGTTTCTTTGTCTTGATTAGCAATTCGATCAAAGGACGTCTCTTTTAGTTTTTGCTTTAACGATTTGTGTATTTGCAGTGACAAGGTGAGAAGGACACATATATATTATCATGCTTACTAACCTTTGTTTTCATGTCTTGTATATATATATTCTATCACACTTGTATATATTGCTTAAACAAGACCGGAATTCAATTGCGTATCACATTAAAGTCAGATAATCATGGACGACCGGTTTTCTAAGCACCTTATTAATATTAACTAACAATCAAATGATCGCCTTGTCCATTGTAGAAGTCTTGGTTTGTACATAATAGCAACCCACCTATTAGATTAGTGCGCTTTCAAGATCAATTCAATAGGCTCTTTGAATTCAATTGTTATGATTTATGGAACTACAATGAGACCGAGTAGAGGCCGCTACATGCGGGCGGATTGGGTTACTGATTCAATCCGTACCATGTCCCCGAACCCACACTTTGGTTACTGGACCTATTTGTGGGGCCACTAGTTTGGCACCAATGTTTCGGGCGTCCGTGAATAACCTATATAGGCACGGTGGCGATCCCCTCAATTCGACAACACACCCCAACGCATTCACATGCGGATTCCATGGCTCAACTCCATGACACTGAAGCTGAGGTCACGCCCCCCTAAGGCGGGGCGAAGCCCTACAGCTGGTTGTTCGCCGGCAAAGAAAAGCAAGCCATAACTTCTAATTTGCTTCGACGAATTTGCTCCGATAATGGTTGATTTTCGGTTTTTTTTGTATTTGGAATAGTTATTTCGTCTGAAAATCAATGGAGGCAAACCCTGGTCACATTGAAACCTACTTCGAATTTGCTCCAGAAGTTTTGCGCCGGCGATGGTCATCGTTGTGAAGGTGGATCGTTTTTTCATTTGCGTCTTCGATATGGTAGTTGAAAAGTCAAGTATATAGCCCAAACTTAATTGTGCAAAAAAAAAGGACAATAACTATATTTAGAGGATCAAAAATAATTTTTGAAAATGTAAATGATATATTTGAGGACTTAAATATACATTACCTATTCTTGGACAAGTAGTTTAATACTAATTAATGCTTTGTCTCCTTGCTTGGGAATGTAAATAAGCATGCCTTTTTAATCATTTTCCCACCAACTTTCCATATTCAATTCCAACAATAATTAAGTACTAACCATCCATAAGTAATAATTAGACTGATTTAATTTCTGAGCTTCGGAGGAATCGGAAACTAAACCTTTTTTTCCCGATCTTTTAAAACAAAATGTTACAAGCTTACAAAATACTATTATCTCCTTTTAATTTCGTTTCCGCAACGTTGACTTGYGAAAAGAAATACATGATTAACGTACGAATGTATGTGATATAATAAGATAAGTTTTGTTAAATATATTGTAATTAATGTAAATAAATGATTGTTCTGTTTGTAGCTATATTTTCTTAGAATATAATTTGTGATTTATAGTCTATACATTATTTCCGGTCAAATATCACGTTGTACTCGAATTATACGCTCAAAAAAGTTTTTCTTCTATTAACTTTGACTAAGGGAGTGTTWAGTGTTTATTAAAATTTCTATCATCTTTTCTAGTTGTCTATTGTCTCGTGCAAGAATATATTTAGTCACCCTAAAATGTTTAAATTGAGATCAATAATCAAATTAAAGGATGACAATAAAATAAAGAGGGTCACAAAATTTCTCTCAATGAATGAAATTAAGGACATTTTAACTTATGATGTATTGTTTTGGGGACCCTAGCAAACTTCCATCAATTTATTATAATATATGTCCTTCTTAATAATAAAATATCCTCTTATATATAGTAAAATACGTTGCCCAAGGTTGAGASGAAAGAGAAAAAGGACAATATTTTTATTTTGAGGAATCAAAAACATGTTAATAGGATGTAAACAATATATTTGAGGACGTAAATATACATTACTTGTTCCTTGACAAGTAATGTATAACACTAATTAATGCTTTGTCTCTTGCTCAGCTCGGGAATGTAAATAAGCATGCGTTTGTAATCATTGTTCCATCATTTTTCGATATATAATTACAAGAATTGAATGAAAACAATAATAAGTGCTAACCACCCATAATTAATAATTATACTGTTATAATTTCTTATTTTTGCAGGAATCGGAAAAATACTTTTTTTTCCCAACTCTTTTAAAACAAAATGTTACAAGATTTCAAAATATTATTATCTCCTTTTAATTTAGTTTTCACAACGTTGACTTGAGGAAAGAAAAAAAAGGATTAACGTACAAATATATGTAATATAATAAAATAAATCTTGTTAAATAAACTGTAATTATTGTAAATATATTAATGTTTTGTATGTAACAATCTTTCCTTAGGTTATAGTTATAGACCTTATAGTTAGTGACTCGTAGTTTGCATCAAATATTCTTTCCGGTTTAATATCATTTTGTACTCGAATTATACGCTAAAAAAATGTATTTCTTCTACTTCGTATTAAGTTTGGCTAAGGCCTAAGGGAGTATTGATTGGGAAAGTGTTTCCTATTGTTTAATTTTTTTTGTCAACTTTGTTAGTCGTTTATTGCCTCATACAAGAATATACTGAGGCAACCTGAAATGTTTTAATTGGGATCATTATTCAAAATAAAGGATGACATGTTTAAATATAAGAGGGTCATGAAATTATCTCAATGAATAAAAGGAATTTTAACTTATGTTGTATTTCGTATTGAATTGGGACCMTAGCAAACTTGCATTAATTTTGATACAATAGACGTTCTTATTAATAATAAATGAACTCATAGGTAAAAACTAATACATACGACCAATTAGAGAATCTTAATAAATTTATTTTGATTCTGTTTACAGAATGTTGAAAATGCATGCATATATGTTGTTTTCCCGCTTATTTCAAGTGAAAGTGGGGGGAAATTTAAATTGGGAGGGAAAGTTACAGTGGATTATCATCATATGTCGTTACCTATAAATACATACTTTCATTGCATCATTGGACTTAATAAGAATAAATTCATAGTAGATAAAAAAGGGAATGAAAGATAAAGATACAATGGAGGGAACGTCTAATATAAACCGATCCTAACTTTCGCGACGTCTAATATTTCATAGTAAAAAATTACAAAGACATCCTACACAATATAAACCGATACTATAAAACTCAAATTAAATTCAATACCTATTGCGCAAAACAAAATGTGGTGTCAAAAGTGATCACATCGTCAAATTCTTTGAACATCGATCTACTCCTTGCGTCAGACCAAAATGCATTCAGCAACCTGCCTTCTTCGTCCCTCTGAATGGCATAGAAAAATTMAGTGTTGTACTCTTGTTGTAACTTGAAATAATATTCTAGAGCAATAGCGTCGCCTTGAATTCGAGCCTCACGACGTTGACATTTGACAACATTTCTTACGTCTTGCTTATTAAACGGTAGATTCTCATGACAACCACTTTCAACCAGCAAGGAATTGTAGTTCTTGTTTAGGGTTATACCAACTTTATCGTTTGCACTTCTTTTATGTGCGGTTGAATCATCGACGCAACGATCATTATCAATAATTCGACTGTCTTTTGGATTGAGTGGGTGATTGTGCTCCAAATGAGACCCTTTAACAATCATTTTCCCATTTTCAATTCTACTTTCAACAAATACTTTGCACCTTGTCACACTTGACTCCTCACTTTTTTTCCTTCCACCGTACTTACAACTTAGTTTGATCCTTTCCATCATGTAATACATTGGTTCATTTGTTCCGGTACGAGTAATTCTCATCTCCTTATACTCTTTTAAGAGTGTAGTTGTCCTTGAAAATAATGTGAATCCCTTACGATAAGCATTGTCATGACAAAATGTTGCAAATTCCTCACCTGAGTCAWAGGACATGCCTAAAGTTGGCTCAGTCAGCTCATCATCTTTGTTACTAGAATTTTCTTGAACTGATGGTGTTTGTTGTTCAACACCTAAGTCTTCTATATTTTCATGTACCGCGTCCTCATGTGTTTCATCATCACCAAATACTGGAATCTCGTTCAAATCTATTCCGTCACTTTCTTCCATATAAGTTGCAAATAGTGGAATTTTCGTGAACACTAATCCCATAAATTAGATAAATGATCCTAGAAATTAAACTACTAAACTAAGTTTACTAGAAAACTTTATAAAACAAAAATGTACTTATAAAAATAATTTGATCCTTTCAATAAATATATGATCTTTTAAGTCGAAATATTTTCATAACTCATTCATCTTCTACAACGTATATACCTTAAGCTAATGTCAGAGACGAACTATGGTGTATCAATGATGCCACCACAAGCTCCAATAATAACACAACATCAATATGATTCAAACCCACAAAATAATTCATACAAACATAAAAGACAAAATGAAATTGAAATTAATTTAAAATAAAACATCTCCACAAGCAATTATTTTAAAATGAAATTCCAATTCATTTCTACAACTACGTACTTACCAAAGTGGTAGTCAATCTAACGATGTCGGAGGACAGCTGCCAGAAAAGAGATAATAAACAATCGCGGGAGGAAAGACGCCTAAAAAACAGCAAAAAGTGCACCGAAAAAGGTCGCTGGAAAAGGTCGTCGGAAAAGGTTGTCGAAAAAAGTCGCCGGAAAAAGTCACCGGAATTTCAGTTTATGTTAAAGCAAAAATAATACAATTTGCAATTTTACTAAACTAATACAATTAGCAATTTTATTAAACTAATAAAACAATTAATATTAAAATTGGAGGGAAACAATAATTAATGCAAAATGGATGGAAATTTCTCCCCAAAACACCAAAACTTTCCCTCCAAAACATAAACACACTCCCCCCAAAACTAAAATTTCAGCTTCATTCTCATTGGTTGAAGGCTTTTGTGTAAGTGGGGGTAAGGTTACACTAAGTGTAACCGTACCATCTCTCGAGATGAGAGAGGAGAGAGAAGGGATAGGAAGAGAGCAGATAAAAGTGAGGAGCAAATAAAGGGATATGAAGGGCATGAGTGTTCCAAAGAGAGCTATAAAGTTTACATAAGTTTAAAAAATATTAATTAAGGTAAGAGACCGGGTTTTATAATTTTGGTCTCTTACCTTCATTTGAAAGATGTGTTTTTTCTGACCGGTCTCTTAGATAGATATAAGAAATCAGTTAATGTGAATATACGGTTTCTTAAAGTAAGAGACCGGTGTTTTGATTCAACCGGTTTCTTCAAAATGGTGATTTTGCCCATTTTTGTAGTAGTGTTGGGATAGTAGCATGACAACATGCGTACTGATCTATGTAAATTTAACATTTATAATCGATCTAGTTAACAGTCATATGATGCTGATTTGGCACTGTAATCATATGCTTACAATCAGGTTCTTTGAAAGAATAAAAACATCATGGCAAATTAATTGTGATGTCTTCTATAAGTGATGTGGTTTTATGTCAAATTGTAAATTTCGCCAAAAAATAATCCTCTTGAATTGAAAGGCACTGCACAAAGCTTAAGACCACTTCTCCTTTCCATGGGTCAAAACTCAAAAGTCTAATATAGTTTAACAATCAAAAGATCATCATTATTACCATCTATAGTGGGAAGTAATCCTTTCATAAAGGTCGACCAGGTAGGTTGTAGAAACTTGAACATGTATGTAATATCCAGCTTTTAGGGGTTGATATATACCTAAGCGACTGAGTCGTCTCAAATGCCATAACAGGATCCTTGACCAAGGATTTGATAACATACATCATGAACAGAATTACAGAAACTCCATATAGCATTATTGCTTCTGTACTTTGCTGACATATTCTCTTCTATCCTTAGCTTCTTTAATTGCTATACATACATCTTAAAATTGTTAAGTTCTTAACTGATGTTAATTCTTTCAAATTATACAGTAAGATTTTTATGCACACAAATAAATGGAAAAGCTCATAGCACATCAAAGTCTGAATATTTAATCTTTTTATACAAAATATGTATGTAAAATTGCAATAAATCAATGATAATAAAATGAAGCTAATGAATGAGTTGAGAACAAAATTCATATACTAAGCTAGTAGTATTGCAGTAATGTCAATGGAACATATTAACTATGACTACATAATATTACTTCATATACCGTACAAACCAATCCTACCACATACCGTCATACTTGATCATATATATCTATCCTTTGCTCCCCATCACTAAAACAATAATAATCAATATTATGACCACCTTCATCACTCTCATAGTCGGACAATGCTTCTCGATTCTTAGAAGCCGACGACATAGCCAAAAAGACGGGCTCTTGCTCACCCGGTGGCACAACGAAATAAACATCATGACATGACCCCGGATCAGGGAGACCATCAGTTTTGCCTATACCAGGCAACGAGGCAAGATGTTGACGTCGTAAGTCATTGTCTAAGCACTCTAAGTACAACATATATAAGTGTACGTAATAGTAAAAAGAAATCATTGTAACAGCTAATATTGTTGGGGTTTAGTGTAGAGAAGGGTTTGAGAGCAGTAGAAGAGGAGGTAGAGAAAGGGCGCTTGGCACGCCGTTCAAGGCGCGGGTCGTGTAGGAGGTCCAGAAAGTATCCGTGTTGGAGCAGAGCAAGGCGCGGGGTGCGCCCCTGCTTTTGATTCTGACCCCTGGGTGCGGGGCGCGCCCCCTATAGCGATGCACATGCTCTGTTAATGATTAAGCGGTGGAAGCTTGAATAATTAAGTGTCAAGCTATTAGACATAGTTTTATGATGACGATTGCTTCTAGAGGATGATGTGTCATCCATTAAAGCTTCTTTGACTCTCATATACACAAAGACATGACATAGAAGCAAGAGACATGCAAGAGAACTAGAGAGAGAAACATAAGCAAACACAACAAGAATACTCTGAATTTGCTAAACACTTAAGCTAGGGGTTTTGGGATAGTTGTAGGTGTGTGATCCTAAACTTGTAAACACTAGTTKTAAGGGGTTTGGGGAAGCAAATAGTGAGTGGTTAGTAGTGTGGATACTTGTTGATTACTAGCAYAAGTTATAATCTATAGTGGTTAGGTTTGGGAACTTGTGAGATAGTAGTGCAATGGTATGCCATTGATACTTGAGTTGTGTAAGTGTGTTCGGTCATTTTCATCTTCAATAATCACAAAGTGCGGTGGTGGGTTTTTCTCCCGATACTCGTGTTTCCCACGGTAAATCTTGTCTATTCACCTGTTTATGCTTAGTTTGCTTATTTACTAGCTTTTACATCTTTTGATGATTGTTAGTTGGTAAAGGGGTATCACGAATTAGTTAGAACACGAGCTTTTCGGTCCCAACATTTGGTATCAAWGTCGAGGTCGTTGGTGCTCTTATGTTTGGTTGAAATTGGAGTTTGTGATTGAAAATAATCTTAAATTAACACTGGAAGAGGGTAAAATTAGGATCGGGGTGTTTGATGGGAAAGATTTTGGCTTTTGGAAAATGCAAATAGAAGACATTTTGTATCMAAAGGATCTTTATCAACCACTAGAGGATAAGAAACCAAGCGGAATGAATGAGTCAGAACGGAAAGTTATGGACAGAAAAGCACTAGGATTTGTGAGATTGACATTAGCTAAGAGTGTAGCTTTTAATGTTAAGGATGAGAAAACGACGGCGTGGTTAATCAAGAGTTTGTCGAGCATGTATGAGAAGCCATCGGCGATGAACAAAGTGTACTTTATGCGTCGGTTGTTTGATTTGAAGATGAAAGTTGGTAGCTCGACCGCAAAACACATGAACACGTTTAATTTGATATTGGGTCAATTATCTTTGGTAAAGATAAATTTCGATGATGAGGTTAAGGCATTAATCTTATTGTCATCACTACCTTTGTCATGGGAAACACTAGTGGCCGCTATTAACAACTTTTGTGGGAAAGAGAAGCTAAAATGTGATGATGTTAGGAATTTGATCTTGAGTGAGAGCACTCGAAGAAAGGATTCAGAGGCATTGTCCGGGGAGCTCTACATGTGTGATGAAAGGGGTAGGGGATGATAACAAGGTGGGAGTGCAAAGGACCAAGAAAGATAAAAAAGTAAAGGGCCAAGGAGATTGAAAAAAGCTAGGTTGAAGTGTTTTGAATGCGTTGAGGCAGGACATTTCAAACATGATTTTCCGAGGTTGAAGAAGGGAAAAGGAAGAGAAGAAAAAGATGATGGTGAAGCTTCATTGCTGACGGAGTACGACTCAGCGGCTTTAATGGTATGCTCGAGTGGCTCGTCGGGGTCTTAGGTAATTGATTTCGGTTCTCCATTTCACTCCACCCCATGTTAGGAGTTATTTTAGAACTTTGTTGCTGACAACACATGGAGGTTTGAGGGAGTGGTGACATGAGGATTGAGCTCATGGGAGGCATGTTGGAGTTGAAGGATGTTAAGTTAATTTCCTCTTTGAAATGAAACTTGATATCAGTGAGTAAACTTGACAATGTCGACTACAAGGTGGTCTTTGAGAAGGGGTCTTGGAAGATCGTCAACGGGGTAGAGTGCAAGAACGTGGGATAATGGATGGTTCCTTGTACACTTCTGCAAGCAAAAAGGTAGCAAGAAGCTAAGGGAATTTGGTACTTCACGAAAGGTGTCGTTTGTTGCGAAGGCCAGTGGAGATGGGGGTGAGGATCGTGATGGCGATGCCTCTAACTCGGACAAAGACATGCTAGAGGTGAAGGTGGCACATGCGTTTTCTATAGTTCAAGCCAAGGAGCATTTGTCAAGGAGGCCTAGGTGTGGTGCTCGGATGACATACAGAGGTTTCGGGGGTTTGTTTGATATTACAAAGGGTGTTACGTTCGGGTGGGAACATGGAAGGCTTGCTCGTTGATCTTGAAGCAAGGTAATATGCCTTGTAATTGATAATGATCCACGGTTGGATGCAACCTTGGGTTAGTTTCCTTATTGAAGGAACGGTGACCATTTTGTGATTGATTGATGGTTGTTGATGTAGCTTGTATGTCTTTGCTAGAATGTATGTTTTGTGTATTTGTTCTCTTGGTTTAAACCCATCTCTAGGTGGGAGATTGTTGGCTTTAGTGTAAAGAAGGGTTTGAGAGTAGTAAAAGAGGAGGCAGAGCAAGGGCGTTTAATTTGACGCGCCGTTCAAGGCGAGGGTCGCATAGGAGGTCTAGAAAGCATCAGAGTTGGAGCAGAGCAGGGTGCGGGGCGCGCCTGCTAGTGTTGTTGCGGTTTGATTTTGACCCCTGGGCGCGGAGCCCCCCCCCCTATAGCAGTGCACATACTATGTTAATGATTAAGCGGTGAAAGCTTGAATCATTAAGTGTCAAGCTATTAGGCATTGTTTTACGATGACTATTGCTTCTGGAGGTTGATCTTTCATTCATTGAAGCTTCTTTGACTCTCATATACACAAAGACATGACATAGAAGCAAGAGACATGCAAGAGATCTAGAGAGGGAAACACAAGCAAACACATTAAGAATACTCTGAATTTGCTAAACACTTAAGCTAGGGTTTTGGGATAGTTGTAGGTGTGTGTACCTAAACTTGTATACAGTAGTTGTAAGGGGTTTGGGGAAGCAAATAGTGAGTGATTAGCAGTGTGGATACTTGTTGATTACTAGCACAAGTTATAATCTATAGTGGTTAGGTTTGGGAACTTGTGAGATAGTATTGCAATGATATGTCATTGATCCTTAAGTTGTGTAAGTGTGTTCAGTCATCTTCATCTTCAATAATCACAAAGTGCGGTCGTGGGTTTTTCTCCCAATACTCAGATTTCCCACGGTAAATCTTGTCTATTCTCGTGTTTATGATTAGTTTGCTTATTTACTAGGTTTTACATCTTTCGGTGATTGTTAGTTGGCGGAGGGGTATCACAAATTAGTTAGAACACGAGCTTTTCGGTCCTAACAAATATGGTTAAGCTAATGTAAATCAAGTTGTCGTCCATCACTTAATGAATAATATTTTGTTGCAACCCTTTTTGGCCGCCATCGCAGTTGCTGAGCCTACATGTGCTATACCCGGGAATAATCCTCTATTACCTTCTGCCATATTACGTCATTTTTTCTTGGGAAGAATGTTTAAGTGTTTGATTTGAGAAAATTTTAATAAGTAGAAAGTAGTCAGTATTATACCTTTTGTTACACAAATTGAAGAAATTCTACTAGGATAACAAGATTAACTATCCCAAGGACGTGTAATATTCTTGAAAGATAAGTTTCATATAATGATACTAACCAATATGTTATATGACTGAAGATATTAGATCTTTTGACTTTGCATATTGGATATTAGCTTCGAACCCTTATTCACAATAATCAAAGGTGAAGTTGGAGCAAAAACCAACAATTATTGTTTTTTTTTTGGCAAAAAGAACAAACAGGCAACAGAAAACTAACAACAGTCTCCTAAGGAGCGAGCTTTAGTAGCAAGCTCATGAGCCTGAGAGACAATTGCACGCGGAACATTATTAATACAAACAGAAATAGAAGACACACACAGATCCCGTATATCTAACAAGATCGGGCGCACCGCGGGAGGACCCAAAACATCCTTATGCAGCCATTGACAAAGCTCCTTATTATCTGTGAAGACGAAGATATTGTCGTAACCTAAACTCCTAGCCTTACGAAGACAAGAAAGCAGGGCTAGCGCCTCCGCATGCACAGAAGAAACAGCAAACACAGGAGTTCCACAGCTCCATCGGCCACCATCCACACCTTTTATAACCCACCCCACTCCACTTTGAGACAGCCCTCGGCCAACGCGCTTCCAAGCCCCATCAACCCATAAGAACGCAGGAGGACTACTTGGGGGTCTCCCAAACATGGTAGGCTTTGCAAATCTAGCACTTGTCAAGGCACCTGCCCCTTTACCACTCCATTTGCCCCTATCGAAGACCATAGTGAATACTCCAACCAATCTACGCGCAAGGCCAACCACATCCACAGGAGACTGAACATTGCCAGTGAAGATAGCACTATTTCTACTCAACCAGATGGCCCAAAGAGTACCAACAAAGTCAAGTAACCGCGAGCTAGTAGGCCCGTCCTCATTAAAGATATAAAGAAAGAAGTTGATAAACCAGTCACTAAAGGAGAGCTCCTCGTTCGGGGGAACACAGATACCAAGGGTGGAACCAAACCATACACACCTAGCGAACGAGCAGTCTCTGAAAAGGTGATCCCGAGTTTCCACACCACTGGTGCAGAAGGGGCAGCAGGCTCCCACATGCATGCCCCTGGAACGAAGGTTGTCCTTGAGAGCCAGTGCATTCCAGACAAGACGCCAAACAATAGTTTTCAACTTGGGGGGGGGGGGAGACCTGACCGCCAGAGTTTTTTCCAAAAAGACACCTGGGTAAAATCCGGGGGGACGGAGAGTTCTTCACGGAGAAGGAAAGCGTAAGCCGACTTGCAAGTGAGAGAGCCCGACATGGTTTCCCGCCAGTAAATCTCATCCGACCCGCCCACCAAAGGGATGTGCATGGAAAGAATAGCCTTAGAAGATTCCTAAGAAAAAGAGTCCCTAATAAGTCACTGATTCCAAGCACGTGTCCCAAGATCAATAAGATCACTCACACAACCGTTCTGAATAAAATCGGTAACAAGAGCCCCACGGCACACCGGTGGCTGACCTAAAACCCAATTATCGTACAGGATCCTCGTCGTAACTCCACTGCGAATGCTAACACCAAAACCTCCAGCAACCCGCATCGCACTCTTACACAGCCCGCGGAAGCCCCAGGAGGCATTTACTAGGATCTTCTTAGCCAAAGCTGCAGAAATAGGGGATCCACCATAACAAGCAGTATAGATCTTAGCAAGTAACAAGTTGGGCCTGGAATGCAGGCACATACTCTGCTTAGCTAACAAAGCACTATTAAAAAACCCCAGATTCCTGATTCCCAGGCCCCCCATGCCTTTAGGCAGGTGCAGAAGATCATTCTTTCTCCAGTGAAAAGTACGGCCATTAGGAGCCCCCTTCCAGAAAAAACGACACAAGGCAGAGTTAACCTTCTTCTGAACGGACAAAGGAATCTGGAAAATGGACAAGACATGGGAGCTCAGAGAACCCAAGATAGCATTCACAAACACCAATCTGCCAGCCGAAGACAAAGCTAAATTCTTCCAGCTCGAGATTCTGTCGAGAACCTTAACAAGAACGTCCCTGAAAGGAGAAAGAGTCCGCCCATCCACCTCCACATTGACCCTTAAATACTTCCCAAGGGAGTCCGAGAGAGGGGTCCGAAGCGAAGGATATCCTTCAAACCTTCGGCCAGGGGACGGGGGGGTATTAGGGCTAAAAATGACACAAGATTTATCAAAATTAATCAGCTCCCCCGAGATGGCGCAAAAAGAGGCCACTGTATCATGAATTACTCGACAAGCAGCCGTGGACGCTCTGAAGCAGAGAAGAGAGTCATCAGTAAAGAACAGATGCGAAACAGAGGGGGCAGCTCTAGCAACCTTGACTCCTTGGATAAGACCTTCTGCCTCCTTGAGGTCCAGCATCACTGATAGACATTGCATGACAAGAATAAAAAGATAGGGGGATAATGGATCTCCTTGACGAAGACCACATTGGGGCTGAAACTGAACAGAGGGTTCCCCATTGATGATAAGTGAATATGAAACTGTGGTAACACATTGCATGATCCAGTGTCTCCAAATAGGCGGGAAGTTCATTGTATCCAAAATCCATTCCAAGAAGCCCCAATTGACTCTATCGTAGGCTTTATTGAGGTCAATCTTCAGAAGAGCCCAGAAGTCCCTGCCCTTATTCCTCTTCTTCACATAGGACAAGATCTCGTGGGCAATGAGACAGTTATCCCCAATCAGTCTCCCCGAGACGAAAGCCGACTGATTATCATTGATGATCGCAGGAAAAACATTCTTCAACCTATTTGTCAGGGTCTTTGAGATGATCTTATAGACAACAATGCAAAGACTTATCGGCCTGAACTGACTAGGAGACTCCGATCTTTCAACTTTTGGAATAAGAGCAATCAAAGTCTGATTCCATTCCCTGAGAAGAAAACCATTGTCGAAGAAATTAGAGACAGCTTCAAAGACATCCTTACCAACAATCTCCCAAGCTTTCTGGAAAAAGATGGCAGGAACCCCATCAGGACCGGGGGCCTTCAACCCTCCCAAATCAAAAACCGCCTTATGGATTTCATCCAAAGTGAACGGCACCATAAGAGAAGCAGTCTGACCCTGACTAAGCTTCGGCAAAGCACCTGCAAGCTCCTGGGGAGGGTCCACCCTCTCACAACTCCTATTACCATCCGCTTTGAAAATAGACTTGAAATAATGGTTGAAAACATCATGGATACGCTGCTTATCCGCACTCCAAACCCCATCCGAATCCCGAATCATCAGGATTTCATTCTTCTTTTTCCTAGCCTTTGCACACCTGAAAAAAAATTTAGTATTGAGGTCACCTTCCAGGGCCCACCTCTCCTTTGCCCGCTGCTTCCAATAGGCAAGTTTGATCAAGGAAGACTCCAGAGCCTCCTCACGAACCTTGACCTCACCACTCCAGTCACTACAGTCATCCAAGACACCTTGAGCCTGTTGGCACTTAAGAAAAACATCGTCCCAAACCAGGTTCTGAGCCAATTTTTACTCCTTGCACCACTTGAAAAGATGAAACCTGACTTGAGCCAGTTTCCTTGAGACCCTAAATAGGGGAGAACCCCGCACATGATTGTCCCAGTCCTGTTCAATCAATCTCATAGGATCGTCTAGATTAACAATTATTGTTGCTACTATGTAGTTTGTTACAACTTACAAGGATGTATGTTAAAGTGCAATTTATATTGAGATTATAACTTATCATTGGCGAGGTAAAAATTCATGTTAACATCACAAGTTCACGACATCTTTATTTTTGTTTTTTAATATTAAGATATATTATTATGTGAATGTCCATTATATCCTTTAGTAATGTTTTGGAATATTCTAGGTTGTATTAGGGTTAATTGTTCTCCAAGAAACCCTATCTCCCTCATGTGTGTGTGTTGTATATATATATAATATATATATATATTACTATATATTATATATATATATATATATAATTATATATTTATATATATTATATATATATATATATATATATATAAATATATTATAATATATATATATATATATTATATTATATATATACTATATATATATTATATACTCCCCCATCATCTATAATACACACCATTATTAAATCTCATTTCTCCTTTATTTTATAACACGTTTAATAAAATGGATCGATTTACATATTATTTCGCCCCAAAGGTACGCATATATTTCTAATAATATTTATGATCTATTAAATAAATTTTACTTTGAACAATTACAAATTTTATGTTCAATTTATGGTATACATAGTATATATAATAGACT
Organism: Bassia scoparia; assembly: GCA_008642245.1. Classification (NCBI taxonomy): domain Eukaryota; kingdom Viridiplantae; phylum Streptophyta; class Magnoliopsida; order Caryophyllales; family Amaranthaceae; genus Bassia; species Bassia scoparia. The sequence goes on from SNQN01000692.1 coordinate 83,803, forward strand.
TGTTTATAATCATATTATGTCAAATATAATAACAATTACGTATTGGAAAATATCCAAACTTTTATATAGCCTCACACCCCATTTTGTGATGTGTGCCGTGATTTTATTAAAGCCCCAATATGTTGCATAACGGAGCCTCCATTTATTTTGCGTAACGGCGTAGTCCGTTACCAGAAAGTTATTTTGTCCGTTGCTTTTGATTGACTTTTCTTCTATCTTTCAGCATGCGTTCTCTTTCTCTGTTCGCTTGCGTGTTCCTTTAACTTCTTTCCTTCCTTTTTTTTTTCGCCCACCTCCGCTCGAACTCCGATCAGTCCAGTCTCGTCGACGCCACACTCTTCCTGCTGCTTCTCTCTCCTCGGCCACGCGCCCGGCGCGCCACCAACACAGCAGTACGCTTGCGCGTTGCTTAATATGTAAGTGTTGTGCTGCGTGTGCTGAATGTCATGTTTGTTAGCACTCTGCGTGCCTCTGGCTGGTACGTTGTCGCCTCACAACCGCACCCAAGTCCTCCGCCCCCCTCTTTCTCCTCCAATCGGACGCTGCTCACGTGTGTTCTGCTGCCTGCCCACACACCCACCACGCTCTCTTCTTCTTGTACTACTCTATTCACCCTCGCCAACGCACTCTTATCACACATTACGCATTTCTTCAATTTTTATTTCATTTTCGATTGTGTTTTTCTGTTGTCTGATCAGTGTTGATGATTTTACGTGGTGATTGAGTGGCTTGAGTTTAATATCTTCCTTTATTATATGTTTAAGTAATTCCATTTTTTTTAAAGAATAATCAAATAATTTGTTTGAAGAAAAATGCCCCCAAAATTTTTTTTAGCCTGCGGATACTCAGTCCTCATTGCTTGTGTCCGATTGCAAACTTGATGGAACTATTTCTAGGATAGAGTCATGGTTCAATAAAGGATGCTTTGTTTAATTTGGTTTGCTTGTGCGCATGGGGGAGAAGCTGTAGCCTTGGCCATAAAATGCTAAAGAACAGTAAAATGTTTTTATTTACAAAAGTAATGGCCCAGTTTTAAAAATTAGTTTATTATTGAGAATGTCTTTTTGTTTCCACACAAGTTGCATAGAACATTCAATTATAGATACATAGTTCGTTTTTTGTGAAAAGATTAAATCATTAATATTAAGTAATTAGAGTTTATATAAAAAAGTAATCTCTGTTATTTTTAAAAGCATGTGATTTTTCTTTCTTTAAAAGTCATGTGTTACTTTTCCTTTTACGAATGTTTATTTAATGTCAATGACTCTTCAGTTCTCATTGCTCTGTATTTTTCATTTCTTGTTCTCCCTAATTATTTTCTCTCTTCTTCTTCTCTCTCTAATTTTTGTTCCTCTTGTGGTTTCTTCTTTCATTTTCTCTCTCTTCTTTCTGGTTTCTCTTTTACTTTCCTTCGTTTTCTTTCTCTTTCTCGTACTTTTCCTTAGTAAGAATCTTAGTTTTCGAATTCATTTTTCTCGTATCTTTTTTCTTTTCTAAGTAGATCTGAGTATTCAAATTCAGATTTCTCTTCTTATTTTTAGTTTTCTGAGTAGATCTAGTTTAACGAATTTGTTTTTCTCTTTTCTCTCTTTCACTTTCTACTTAATTTGAGTTCGAATTTCGTTTTCTCTTTCTACTTTTCCTAGTAGATCTGAGTCTTTGTTGTTATTTGAAAGAAAACAACAAGTTTTTTAAAATCTAGTGTTTGTTTGAATTCTGCATTCGTTGAAGTTAAATTTTCAGAATGCTTTAGCAAGCAAGTCTTTGTTCTTTCAAAATTTACATGCAATTGTTTTCTTTGTGTTCCGATTGAATATGACAAATCAACTAAATGCTGTTTCTGAAGATTACAGGTATGTCGAACTCTTATTTTAACTGCTGTTTATTTTATTACGTTTTTGAGTTTTCTAATTGATGATTTTTTGATTTGTTAGTTCTATATGTAATTTTGTATTGTTTGATATACATTTGTGAAAAGTAATGTTGATATACATAAAAAGTAAGTTCAATAGTTTACATAGAGAAAAGTAATGCTGATATTCAATAAAAGTAACGTTTATTTTCTGTTTTTTAATTAAAGTGTTATTTTCTGTGAGATCTGAATTTTTTATGTTCGTTGTTTTGTTATTTCTATGTTTTTTTGTTTCTTTTGTTCAATCAAGCAAAAAGTAGTTGATCTAATTATAAAAGTAATAAAAGTAAAATTGGCAAAAGTAATTTATTTGTTTTTTTAATAAAAGTAATTGAATTAAACATGAAAAGTAATGATTATAGTTGAGCTTTGAGCTAACTGTGTTGTTGTTCTATTTCTACTTTTTTTTGTTTAAAATAGTATCATGATTTGAAAAAGTAGTTGTTTCTTTAATAAGTAAGTATAATATACACAATAAGTAATCAGAATTCTTTATTTAATAAAAAGTAATCATAATATGCTTGAAAAGTAATCGTATTTTTTTTGAAAAGTAATCCTATTGGTTTTTTTATAAAGTGTTGTTTTATTTGATTTTTTTATTAAAGTAGCTGAATTAACATGAAAAGTAATGATTATAGTTGAGCTTGAGTTAAGTGTGTTGTTGTTCTATTTCTACTTTTTTGTTTAAAATATTATTCATGATTGAAAAAGTAGTTGCTTCTTTAATAAAAAGTAATAAATATACACAATAAGTAGTCAGAATTCTTTACTTAATAAAAGTAATCATAATATGCTTGAAAAGTAATCGTAATTTTTTTGAAAAAGTATCTAATTGCTTTTTTTAATAAAGTGTTTTTTATTTGATTTTTTATTAAAAGTAATTGAATTAAAATGAATAGTATGATATAGTTGAGCTTTGAGTTAAGTGTGTTGTTGTTCTATTTCTACTTTTTTGTTTAAAATATATTCATTGATTTGAAAAAGTAGTTGCTTCTTAAATAAAAAGTAAGTATAATATACACAATAAGTAATCAGAATTCTTTACTTAATAAAAAGTAATCATAAATATGCTTGAAAAGTAATCGTAATCATAAAAGTAGTTCATATGTTGTTACGTGTCTCATATGTTGATTATGGGCTTCTTCATCATTTTCATCAACATCTTGTTTGCAATATTGTAATTGATGTTCAAATCTGCATAACTTTGAGTTGTAAATGCTGCAACGAGTCTTCAATGTGTTCTACTTCCATTTGTTTTTCTGTTTTCTTCTGTCAATAATGAATTAGAATCTGCTGATTCTTGTCCTTCATTTGTTTGATGTCAGATCGAGAAATCTTCGGAGGCTGCTTGATGAGAAGCAACAGATTGCAGGAGAGAGAAAGCTTTGGCGATTGCTTGTTCAGATGCACCAGATTGCAGAAGAGAGAAAGGTTCGTGATTGCTTGTTCAGATGCAGCAGATTGCAGGAGAGAGAAAGCCTCAGAAGTTGCTTGAAGAGAATAGTGAAGTTGCTTGAGGAGAGAGAAAGCTTGAGAAATTGCTTGAGGAAGAAGCAGTAAAGTTGCTTGAGGAGAGAGAAAGCTTGAGAAATTTCTGAGGAGAAGCATGTTTTTGTGACTTGTGAGTTATGGCGGCTGATTTCTTTTTGGTTTAAGTGTTTTTTTAGGGATTAGTGTGGATTGTATAATATTTATACTGTTTTTTTAGGAAAGTTATTTTAGGTAAGTGTTTGTACGGACATAACGGAGTCCGTTATGTCCCTTAGCCAGCCACACAGAAAAATAGGTGTGGCTGGTTTCACACAAAACGAGCTGGGAACATATAGCATCATCATCAAATCATATGAATTACATTAGATTTTGGTCATATATAGTGTTTATATTATCGTATACCATACTCTGTTACGTTTATGGATGATTATCTTGTTAATTATTTGCCACTTCGTATTAATCCATCATATACCTTAATATGTTTTGGGCTAAAAATAAATAGATAGAATAAAGCATTATTTATGTCTGTTTATTTAGGCTGTATTTTGTTAAAGAATTATACCCTAAAATTAGCATTCTATTATAGTTGTATCATGATTAAATATTTTCTGCAAGAATCAATCTCTTCCTTGATTTATGATTATATACAAGGCCGTAATACTAACCAAAGGCTTTAAATAAGCAAGCTAAGAAGTATCACATAAGAAGTACCTAACTAAAATACGAAGTACAACTAATTGATGTTTTAAATCATATGAATGATATCAAATTACTCATATTCGCTGCATTGATTGAGCAAGTAAAATATCAAATTACTCGTATTAAATTTTTTTAAGACAAATATTTGTGGATTAAAATCAGTTTAGCTTGTGTTTGAAAATATGTTGATATTGATAGAATATAATCTATCATTATTTATGAATCCTAAGCATTACTCTTGACGTGTGTATTGTTATTGGTTTTGTTAGATCATGAACCTTTTTAGATTTTTTTTTTGTGGAAAGTTTGAATCATATTATGAAAACTTGGATAAGCATGGTAACTATCCTAAATATTCTCTAAGTTTGTTATATAAGATATATAAATCCTCTAATTTTGTTATATAAGATATTCAAAAATATTCTTGAAGCGATTAGTTTGATGTTAGTTACATACTTTTCTTAATGGGACTAACTTAAATTAAAGTTTTGTCTACTATTTTGTATATCTCAAACCATACTATGAGTAGTATTTGTTTAAAGAAATTTGAGAACAATCTTTTGACTATTAGATGAACAATTATTATGTTTAATGAAATAAGCATGATAAGTATAACATTCCCAATAATATACATGTGGTAATACTCTATAATTGCTTGCTTCTCTGTTAGAATATTTACATAAACTTCTACGATAGAATATACTATGAACATGATATAGAGTTATAGACTATGTTTATTGTATTGTGTATATGCATACTATATGAGTTTTCTCAACTGTATGATTGTTTGTTTACCTAACTTATAGCCTAATTTATAGTCAAACAGTTTACCTACTTCAAATTTACGAGTATTTGTCTATTCATGTTTGAATGAAATGATAGATGAAGGTTTTTATGATACTCAAGAGGGTTGAATTGAGTATTTCGATCTATTACCAATTTTTTTTCTTTTCGGACTTAGTATGAGAACCAGTTGGGCTGGTTCCTGTAAGCAGCGGAATGTAAACAAAATAATAAATGACACACAAAGTTTAACGAGGTTCACCTAACTCTGGGCTACGTCCTCCTACCCTATGTTCTTTTATTAATCTACTCCGGAAAACAAAGAACACACTCACTCTGCTGTTTCCCTACTCTGGAACCAGCACACCCCACACTCAACTCTGAATGTGCACTCGACTCACACTCGTAAGTCGAACTTGTGTTTGAACTCACATACAGTCACCAGGCCTTTAATCCCTCTGTTGAATGATTTCACAAAATCAACTTTTCTCTCTTTTAATTTACATCTAACAAGCTAATAAGAGAAATTAGAAAGCTCGACTAATGCTCTTGTGTATGACTCAAAGTAGGGTTCTTATGCCTTTTGTGTTTTCTCTCAAAAAATAAACTCTTTCAATCGTGGAGAGATGTCTGGAAATTAGAAGTATAGATGAGTATATATATGCTTGTTGACCTTAACCCTAGTTTCCTTAAATCTCTCTACTTGCCGAGCAAGGCAAGATGAGATTTAAGGAAAGTATTTATCTTGTTCGATTTTGATCATAAGGATAAAATCGAACAAGATAGATACTCCTAGGTTTAAGGTAACAAATATATTCTCATTTATATTTCCAGCTGCAAAACATATTTTCAAAWTATATCTTTTACAAAATATTTTTAGAAAAGTTCTTTTTCAAAACCGCAACCATAATTCCACTCAAGGTCACACCTGGTTCCCCAGTCTGGTTCCCTAATTGAGTATGTTATGAATTTTGTTCCAATCTTGTACCAGAATTCATACCATAACTCAAAACACRTATAAGCATTTAAACCAAAGCATATAAGTCATACTACAGAGCATATTACATGAATTTTCTAGATTAATCATTTGAGTAGCATTTCTTCTATTCTTCATGTAATCTTCAAGACCTTACATCTTCCTTTGAATATTTCAATTATAAGCATAACCTCTTTCTTCGAATGACTTTGAAAGGCTTTATACTTCAAGTCTTGAAATCAACCTAATTACTGCACATGTAACATGGTTAAGATGCAATAAAAGGTATAAGACTGTTTTTCAGTATAACAGTCAAGGAAACAGCTCCTACTGGTTATGCACCAGTATATGAGCTTTGTGTTTATTCAGCTGTTCCCTGTAGTAAAACAAGTTAGTTTCAATATATACACAATAAGTATTAACTTGTCTGGGGAAATAGGTATCCTATAACAGCTGGTTCCCCAAACCAACTATTTTCACAATTAAGTGTCATGTTCCCTGTTTTGGTTTGTCATCACTCAAAACCTAAGGGACCCAACAATAGAAGATATTATATGAATAATTATGGGTCTTGTAAATTATGTACTGCATAATATTATGATGTATGTTGAATGATTAGAATAATGGTCGAGTAAATTGAGTATGATCGAGTGTTCGAACTTAAAATTTCTCCAATTAATGTGAATTACTCTTACATATGGATTTGAAGTTTGCATGATATTCTTTACGAGGGTTTTACATTTGGACTTTTAATCTTTCTTTAAACTTTACTTAGTGCCATGCTCATATAGAATTGATAGTTTAGAAGTATCAATGTGTTGATTAGAATGTGATTGAATATAATTATATATAAGGCATTATGTGCCTAGTACCTACTTGTTAAAGATAGATGATTGGAATAATGTGTAAAATGAACATGGAATTGGGCCTAAGGACCTAAACATTCATGAATTTTTATGAAGGGTCAAAAAACCCTTAGCATATATATAAAGTGTTATACATAACAAATGGTTTCTAAAGTAGATAATCCACCATTTACACAAATATTATGCTCCTAAATATATGCACAACAATGTCATGTGAAATTACAAAGAATTTGTGGAGTTTATATATTGTCTTTTGGGTGGATATAAAAGATACCAAGCTTTTACTAAGATGAATAACTGGATATATACTCATTCCCAGAAGTGAATGAAAAATTACATACTTTGACGAGTTATAAGCATGTTTGCTTGGTGTTATTGTGATTATATTATAAATCATGGAAAAGCTTATAAGAATTGCAAAGATTAGTGCATATTATCTTTGAGTAAGATATTGTATTTATGAGTTAATAAGATTGAACATGACATTCCGAGCGACTAAGTTGATAAATAATTAATTTTATACTCGTACGTATAAGATATTCTAATTGATAATGAATGCAAGAGAACACTTTATTTGATACATGCATAATTTTTGACTTAAAAGGTGCAAAGGATTAAAACATTGTTGGACAAATATTATGCCCCCATATGCAAGGATTAGGGGGAGACAATGTTTATTCCATTAATTAATTTATGTAATCCTTGCACACGAATAATAAGTTGTATTTATGGTCAGTTGGATATATACACTAGATATGATATTTGATTTATAAGGATGTGGCCACATACTTGTCAGTTATTAAGAATGAACCATCTTGAAGATGGATGTGAATAGTTGTCATTGTCAATTGTATATATGGAAATTAAGTGCTCCGATCAAAATTTATGTCCCGAGAGGAAAACATCAATATCTAATGAATATATAGCACGCCTGAAGCGTGATAAATTAATATCTTATAATGATAAGAATCCTCAAAAGAGAAAGGGATCGGAGCAACTATATGACAATGACAAAGAAATTCAAGAAAGTGACACATTTTGATGAATCTCCTGAAGAAATCTATTCTAGTACATTAAAGTCTACTAAGATTATATAAAGTACTCTAGAAGAGTACCAAAGATGATGTCCAAAAAAATAAACATGTGTCAGGACAATAATCGCCACTCCAACAGAGTATGAGTTATTATAAGATCAACTATTAGTTGATTGTCTAGCAAATCATAGACAAACACATATTAGTGTTTATATACATCACATCATATTCATGGCCATGCATGAAATATGCCTAATAAGGTGATCACCAGTATTGAAAAATTGACAATTTAACTGACCATCGATATCCAATGAAAATGTGATTGGATGTGATGATTGAAATAGGCCATCCGGGTTTAATAATTACCCGTTTTGAAAACATGAAGTTTCATTTAATATGAAAGAAATGATGTGTTGACGCTCTCTCATATTAAATATATGAATGAATTGAATAACAAGACATAACATTGAGATTGAGCTATATTTGAATTGTGATTTTAATAGTTTATTTTGAATAAATTCAAGAGATTGTATCTGTATGGGCATATGTAATAGGTGGCCAGAAGTTCACCACGATAGCCTATATGTTGTTCAGTATTAGGTGACCAGAAGCTCACCAAAATCACTTGTATGTAGAAATTTTGGAATATATAGTATCACAGTAAATAAAGTATTTGATGATCCCGAAGATCATTATCCAATGAAATTACATACAAGTGACTTGTATTAATCATATAATAATCTCTTGATTATTGGGGTTATTATCGATCAGTCAGCACAAGAATAAAGAAAAATAATAAACAACTGCACAATATACTCTTCCCATTTATAATATTCTACAGTAAAGATATATTTTATTGAACATGATCCTCCCATTGTATTGAATTATATTGCAAATTGATATACTAAGTTGGTCAAGAATTTTGATGATGCCCCTACATATGAGATATTTTACCAACTTAGGGGGAGAATTGGAGTAAGTTGGCAAAATTAATTCAACAAATGATCCCTATATATAACGGTAATTTGGAATGATTTCGAGCCAACTTTCGTCCATATGTTATCAAGATATGTTGCACATGTGTGATTTGATTTGTATACTGTTATGACCCTTSTAGAAGCATAGAGAGATACATTTTGGTCATATCATGTGTATACATTGAGATAAAATCTTGCCAATTATGAATTACAACACTTGAAGTGTATATTGTTTGATCGATTCCAATAAATACTGGCAAGATAGTGCAGTTGACATTTTGAATGTGAAATAATTACAATATATTAATATCATGATGTAAGAAATCTTCCGAAAGTGGAACAGATATCTGAATTATCTATAATAGATGGCCTATGATATGAGAAGTGTTATAATGGTACCAAATGAGAAATGTTTGCAGATATCATTGGGAAATAGATTGTTAAGTGTACTTTGAAAAATTTTAATAACACCGGCATATGATGGAACCGATAAATATGATGCATATGCAAAAGCAGTGGACTTGTGAATACGGGATCAGAAATAAATGTCCACTTTTCATGTCGACATATTGATGATAATCAAAGTTTATCATGGATCAGAAGTCCAATGAAATATGGATGATGATAATGATCAAAGTTTATCATGGACCGGAAGTCTAACGAAATATAAATAATGATGATAAATGTTTTTCATGGAGCAGAAGTCCATCAGTCCGTCGGAAAAAAGGATTATAAGATTCCACACTGTACAGTGTCATGTCCTACGAGTCATCTTACGAGTCTTACGTTTAAGTGTTTATGTGAGTCATAAGTAGAATATTATTTATTGCATGTTTAGGAAGTCACTAGATGCATCTTTCTTTATGCATGTTWTGTTCAATTGCATCATTCATATATGTCATAAATTCTATATCTTATTTGCATGCATTAGTTTTATACAATAATTGTGTGGTATGTGTGAATGTTTGTGATATGACGAGTTTATAATTATGATTAGATGATGTTTTACAAGAAGAAATTTATATTCCGAAGGGTTTATAATTGCGATGAAATTTATATGATGACAATATAGTAGCATGTTATAAGTCATGCTCGAAAAGTTCCTAATGAACTTACATGCGAGTTATTCAAAGATCCAGCCCATTTTGTATCATATATTGAATATTGCAATGTTGGGCATTATAGTGTCAACAAACTCTTTAAGAGTATTGATTACTAAGTTATTGACAACTCAACCAGAAGTTTGAGTATTCAGTGATGATATTTTGCTTGTGGTCCAAAAGAACCATGAGCGATGCATGTGATTAGCACAAGTTGAACAATGATATTATTGATGATATTATGAGTTGCCATAAATTATGGATCAATATTTGATCGTCAAAATTATTTTATAGTCCTCCAGAAAGAAGGGCATAAGTTTATGATTAAGGCAATTTGAAACAAAATGTCATTAAGACATCAATCACATGCACTTATTTTATGAATATGGTGAAATGAAGAAGGCGGCTTACATGTTACACCAGCTTTTGAAGACTCGGATTTTTACGGGAGGAATCAATCATGAAAGGATATTGTTTACTACAAGTGTGAAGCGCTCAGCAACATTGGATTCGTTACTTTTGAAGACCTCAAGTTATGCACTAATCAGGGGAAGAAAATACGCGCGCACTCTTTTTCCCTTAACCATGGTTTTGTCCCACATTGGGTTTTCCTGGTAAGGTTTTTAACGAGCAGCATTCGAAAGCGTATTATGAAGTGTTTGTACTCTTTTTCCTTCACTAGATTTTTGTCCCACAGGGTTTTTCTTAAGTAAGGTTTTAATGAGGCATACCTTCAACAGATCGACATCATGGGGAGTGTTATATAATATTAAGATATATTATTATTAATGATTTATCCTTATAGTTAATGTTCTGAAATATATGATGTACTCCCCCATCATCTAATAATAGACATCATTAATTCTCTCATTTTCTCTCTTTCTTTATTTTATAACAATATTTATCTTTTTAATGTTTTTTTGTTGAATTTGAAGTATGATGATTTTATTATTTATTTTTTTAGGAAATGTTTGCATTGGATACTATTCACTTTTCTAAGAGGTCATCACTTTAACAAATCATTTGTTAATTCTTCATAAACATTATTCTAACTATATGATTTGTTTATGACGGTCTTTATGGCAAAATTCTGGCACTAACCTCACGTAAAACCCTTTTAAATTTATTTTTTTGTTCTCCAATTATACAATTTTCACCTAAAATCCCTCTAAAATCACACCCTCTTACCCAAAAAAAACAATTTACAATTTCCCTTATAAACCGTAAAATTGGATAAATTTTATTCTTTGGATTTCATCGGGTATCAAAGTCAAAATTGAGGGAAAACACGTACGGAGTATATAATTTTTAAATGTGAAAAAACAATTTTTCAGACACCTTTTTTATTGCCGACCTTATTAGATGCTTTAGAAAAGCATTTCTAAGGCCACATACGAGCCCCATAAGTGCAGTTAAGCACATAGAAATGAGTTAATCTGGTCAACATACATTTTGGATTGACTTAGGCCTTTTTTGCTTCACTCATACTTGTGCCTCACAGTCTCACACTTTTGTGTAGGTAAATTGAATTGCATATTATATATATATATATTATATGTTATATATATATATTATATATATTATATATATATATATATACATATAATTATATATACATATAATATATATTATACATATATATTATATATTTACATATATATATATATATATATATATATATATATATAAGTATGAGAACCACTCTTACGGTGAGAATTATGATCTCAACCCTTAAAATTAATTTAAAATCATCTCAACTGTTCATCCTTTTAATTATTTTTTCCTCTTTTCTCCCTCATTTCATAATATCATCTCTTTTCTCTAACCTCCCTCAACTTTCTCTTTCCAGTAACCTCTATGAACTTTCTCTCTCCTTCCCTATCGAACCACCGTCGACCACAGCACCAGACCACCACATCCATTTGCCGCACTTGATGACCCACCGCTCTCACCTTTTCTCTTTCCTCCCTGATAGCGTCTCCAAACCACCACAGATGGCTGCACCGCAACCAGACTACCGTAGCTCGCCGCCGCAATAACCTCTTCGCGACGAACACCCCGTCGCCAAATCTGTCGTTTCTCTCTCACCCCGCACTCGGTTCTCTCTCCTCCTGCACTCGTTTCTCTCTCCTACTGTGGGTGCGGTGGTTGGTGGTTTTGGTTCGTTTGATGGTGTGTATGGTTGGGGCGGTTGGTGTTTTGGTTCGAGCGGTGGAAGGAGCGAGGTTAGGGTGTGGGTATGGTTGCGATGATGGTTAAGGGTGAGGGTGCGGTTGGTATGGTGTTTGATTAGGGCTTTATTGATGGAGGTTGAAGGTGGTTGCGATTGAGGGTGGTTGTGGTTGTGTGTAACACCCCCTTGGTGTGAACAAGAGCCCACTAGTAGATATTATCCTCTTTGGGCCTAGCCCGCAAGGAYTTGCTTTTGGTGTGGGCTTGTTACCCACCCAAAAGGCCTCTACTAGGTTGAGGTATCAATCTACTCTATATAGTAGACTTCGTTCTCCTCAACTTCCGATGTGGGATGAAACCCTAGTTCCCTGTAACAACCCTGATTTTTTCCGATATCAGAAAAAAAATATAAATATGACCTGTAATAAAAAAATATTAAAAAATAACCTAGAAAATATTAGAGTTGTTATGACGCGATAACTAAATATAGTAATCGCAAGGCTATTGTTCTAACTGAATTTATTAACTTAAAAGATTAACTAACTATTAAAGTCCAACTAAAATAAAACTCTAAATAATTATTACAGTCCAAGATATAAAATCCTCAACTCAACTTTAAACAGCGGAAGTCTTATTAATCATCTAAAAACAATAAAATAAATGTGAAATCGCACTCTTAACCCATCCAGCTAACACAACAAGAAAATTAGCTTCGGCCGACCACACTTACCGACCGATTTTCGGTCGGTAAGCGATGTCGGAATCACAATCGTCGGTAATCCAAAAATTATCGACCGAAATTCGATCGGTAAGGGTTTACCGACCGATTTCCGACCAATTACATTCGACCAATTTTTGGAGGGAAAAAGTGTTTTACCGACCGATTCATCGGTCGGTAAACACTCCAGATTTTTTTTAATTAAAAAAACCCAAGTCGGTCGGTAAACACTCCAGATATTTTTTTCATTAAAAAAAGCCATTTACCGACCGACTAGTCAGTCGGTAAACACTCCAGATATTTTTTTTAATTAAAAAAAGCCCTTAACGGACCGACTGCTCGGGCGGTCGGTAACTCCAGATTTTTTTTTTAATTAAAAAAAGCCCTTTACTGACCAAATATCGGTCGGTAATTTAATAAATTGAGATTAAAAAAAAGGGGAATCGAGCTAGTGCAAATATGCAAGTTGGTCCCAAATATGCCTAAAAATATGTTTAGCAACGGTATATAAAATGTATGTTTACAAGTTAAGTGATCGAAAATGCTCAAAACCACATAGTAAATACAATACAATGAAAGTCAGTTAAAAGTTTATCAAAGCATACAACCTAAAAATAATAGTGTAACGTTTAGTTCACAACTTCTTTGTAGCCATTACTCCTAAAACCAGAAGCACAGGCAGCTCCTACACATAACATTAAAACAAACAAAAACAATTGGAATCAATTATTGATGAAAAAGGAAAAAAGAAAGTAATATTTCAGTTATTCTAGTGTACTTGCAAGGTTGACGATATGAGAATGAAATGAACAAGGCACCACATAATTGTATAATTTCAACTTGTTGGATAAAACTTATATACTTGGATTTCTAATCAAGCTGCAGAGTTTAGACAGAATTTGTAGCTGCTGGCATGAAAACAATGCATCATTTGAAAGAACTCTAAACAAGCAACTAGTCACAGAAAGAATAACTCACAGGATTAAATTCTGCTGCTATTGCTTGTTCGATTGTATCTTCATTCAAAATGTCGGCTTTTACAAGTTCCAATAGCTCTTTTCTTGAAATATTCCATTCTTGTTTCAAGCATCATCTCTCATTACAGGGGCATATTCAGCGTGACTGTTACCTAACCAAATTCAAAGCAAACAGTTTCAGAATCAAAGCCGTCATCTAAAACAAAGGGACAGAGACAGAAAATGTGTTACCGTTAACGATCAGCGTTTTCAGTCTGGTCTCGCTCGATAAATTGCAATGCCTCATCCTTCAAGACAACATTGACCCGGCTCACACGTTTATGGTGTGTCACAGCATATATCTTGTCAGCAACTTTCACAAGCTCTGGTCGAAATGTTGTGGTTATGAATTGTGTGTTTGCTTGGTCCGCCAATCTACGGAWCATATCTAACAAAAAAGGATCCTTAGTAAATCAATACTTAATTCCACAAACACTAGAAAAAACAATGAAATTAAACCAGATTTTGCATAAACAAATGCTATAAACAGAATCCATGAGTTAACACATGAGTTAACAACGCTATTCCTTATTGTATACTTCGTAGTTGGCAAATTGCTAGTATATAATTCCTTATTGTCCAGTGATGTTTGGACCATGTGACTAACGTGAGGCCAAGTAAATACATAATTTTCTATTGTAATTTTGGCCTCTGATGAGAAAAAGTGACTCATCACAGGGGAAGAGCAATAAGAATATGATTTAATGTTTGAACTAGAACTTTCTGAARCATTGTTACAAATACAACATAACTTACCCAAGTTGAACCCRTTCTTTCACTTTTAGAAGCCTTGGAAATTTGYTGTCTAGCTTGGGTTGTCACRRCAGCAGAAGACTCAATATTAGAGTGAATATCATCTGCGATAGTAAAAGAACCAYTGAAAATRTTAGAAGGAACAAGRCTGCAGTTGAATACATTGAGCATATCTATAAGAACTGCAGTATCTTACYAATTACTACACCCTGTTCATTTAMAAGAACAGCAAGGTCCTTGAAGATTTCATTGACTTGCCCAATTTGTCCTTGAATCTCCTTGATTCCATGTTCCCTCTCCTCAATGATGGCTTCATTGAAAGCAACTTCATTATCCAATAGTACCAATTCTTGCCTGCACAAATACAATACTTTGCCATACTAAGTCACAACACTTCACATTTCACAATCATCATAAACGAACAAAACAAACATGAACATGATTCATGTAGAAGCCCTTGCATACAAGTATGAGAAAAGGCATCCATTGCAAAAAGTTCAAAAGTAAACTACACTTCTTATTTGCCAAATTTAACAACTAGCGGAAGGACAGGACAATCAAACACAAAAAAGACTTGCTCCATCAGTCTGTAATTGATTGTCGCTTTGTTCTGACTCCTCATGATTAACTGATTAAGTGAATTTACAAATACAACCTTCATAAGAGTTGCTTCCTTGTTTCCTTCACATAATGACATCCTCTCTTCAAAACTCAATTTAAGTAAAGGTATGCTAGGATTTCTCTAGCTTATTATGTATTTATGTCTTTCTCTAGCTTATTATGTATTTATGTGCCTAATTTCCAAAGCATCCCATAATAATTTACATGGTTAATGTCTAGATGGAGAGAATATTTGGTTAGCTCCAGATAAAGAGTGTCTCAATTAGTGAGTCTGCCTAGAGTAAAGCCACAAGTTCTCACAGAAGATTACCATAATCAAACAGATATATGTTTGAGGGAATTGAGGAGTGGCTTTTTCGGACTTTCTWTATRCATCCCTCACAAGTTCACAAGACGAAACAAAAAAATAAACCTGTATTACAYCAAATTAAGCTTTTATTGAGATTATCAGATGAAAATAGCAAGTAATAATTTAGCGCATAGTMCGCAAAAYATTAAATCAGAACAAACTAAGTACCTCAAGTTTAAGTCRACCAAGAATTTATTTGTTTAAATRAGAATAGGAGCCTCTAACTTTGTTGCTTTGCATTTCTCCCAACCATCAAGAAGAGTATCATTCTTCCTTTCATCTAATTCARGAAAACTATAACAAAAATTACAACAATTACAATACCAAAACTAAATTCGAACTTAGAAAACAATATTATTAGAGTCGAAAATCAATTAATCAGTCACTTTTTAATCCAACTAAAACCCTAATTCCCAAAACTAAAACCAGTTACCCTAAAATCAATTTAAAATACAAGTTTCATGACTTAAGACTTAAGACTTATTCAATTTTAAATCAAACGAAACCCTAACATAACGTAAAACAAAATATGGCTAACCTTGATGATAGATGGGCATTGAAATGTTGAGAAAATTCAGAAAAATAAAAGTAGATCTAGAATCGACGCAAGTAGAAATTCGCAACTCCAGATTTCGYCGGCAAAGAAAAGGGTGGCTGAGGACTCAAAAGAAGGGAGAAGGAGAGGAGAGAGGAAAGAGAGTTGAGAGGATGAGGGTGATTGTGAGGAGAGAGATGATAATGGGTGAGAGTGTGATGGGAGGAGAGAGAAGGTGAGGAGCGTGAGAATGAGGAGAGACGAGAAGGAAAGAAGACAAGGGAATTTTTTTTTTTAATTTTAAAAACAAAGTTTACCGACCGATTCTTCGGTCGGTAAATGTTTTGATTTTTTTATAGAAACACAGAGGAGAGGGGTGGTTAAAATCCAAAAAAATCACCGACCGAATATTCGGTCGGTGATTTTTTGGGAATTTTTTTTTTTTTAAATTAAAAATGCGGATGGGAATTTAAAATTCAAAAGATTTACCGACCGATTATTCAGACGGTACACCGACCGATTTTGTCGGTACACCGACCGATTGCAAAATCGGTCGGTAAATTACACCGACCAACTGCGGTCGGTGTCGGTCGGTGATACCGACCGATTTTTTTTCGGTCGATAATTTCGGTCGGCCTTACACGAAATTCTTGTAGTGTAAACTCCATCAAAGACCTGCACATTAAACATAATAGTATCTGATAGAAGGTAGAATGATAATAATGTTTGCCGTCCTTCTATTATTCAACTGTAAACGTATATATATACAAGACTAATGGGCTTACCCAAGACTATGTTAATAAATATAACTAAGTACCAGCACTTTAATACAAATATTTACATATTTATAATATACAATAATATACATAGTCTAACACTCCCCCGCAGTCTTAGCGGGAGGGGCACGGACGCTGAGACTGTCACGAAAATCATCAAATAAAACTCGAGGGAGCCCTTTAGTGAAAATATCCGCAATTTGGTAGCGGGAAGGAACATGTAAGACCCGAACCTCACCACGTTGGACCTTATCGCGAACAAAATGAATGTCCATCTCAATATGTTTAGTGCGTTGATGCTGAACAGGATTTCCAGACAAATACACCGCACTAACATTATCACAATAAACAAGTGTCGCGGTGGAGAGGGGACAATGTAACTCAAGCAGCAAATTACGAAGCCAACAAGACTCCGAAACAACATTAGCAACGCCACGATATTCTGCCTCGGCACTAGACTTAGACACAGTCGGCTGGCGTTTAGAGGACCAAGAAACAAGGTTGTCACCAAGGAAAACACAACAACCAGAGGTAGAGCGACGAGTGTCAGGGCATCCACCCCAATCGACATCAGTATAGGACACAAGTGAGGTGGAAGAGGACCTATAGAGATGCATCCCATAATCAAGAGTACCCTGGACATAGCGTAAAATACGCTTCAAAGCATCCATATGTTCAGATTTAGGATCATGCATAAATAAGCACACCTGTTGAACTGCATAAGAAATATCCGGACGAGTGAACGTCAAGTATTGTAAGGCACCAGCAAGACGTCGATAGAGAGTAGGATCAGCACAAGGAGTAGAGAAGGAGGCACTCAGCTTGCCCTTAGTGTCAACAGGAGTGGCACAGGACTTACAGTTAGACATACCAGCACGATCCAGAATCTCTGTGGCATACTTACGTTGAGTGAGGAAAAGACCAGTGCTATCCCGAGTCACAGAAATACCTAAGAAGTAGCTTAAGGGACCCAAATCCTTCATTGCAAACTCAGCATTGAGCTTGGTCATAATAGAGCATCGAAGGGAATCAGAGGAAGCAGTGAGTATGATATCGTCCACATAGAGAAGAATATAGGCCAGATSATTGCCACGACGWTAAATGAAAAGTGAATGATCAGAGGTGCTATGAAGGAAGCCGATACGAGCCACAAACTCAGCAAAACGATGATACCATGCTCGAGGAGCCTGTTTTAGACCATATAAAGACTTACGGAGAAGACAAACATGATCCGGACGAGAAGGATCCCGGAACCCCAAGGGCTGGTGCATGTATACTGTCTCATTTAGATTACCATGCAGAAAAGAATTTTTGACATCCAACTGATGTATGGGCCATGAACGAGAGAGAGCAATGCTAAGAACAGTCCGTATAGTGGCCGGTTTGACAACCGGGCTGAAAGTTTCATCACAATCTATCCCCGCACGTTGAGACCTGCCATCACCCACAAGACGAGCCTTATAACGCTCAAAAGAACCATCAGATTTCATCTTATGTCGGAAAATCCATAAAGAGCGAATAATGTTAACATTGGAAGGACGTGGAACAAGATCCCAAGTCTTATTTTCAATAAGAGCATTAAATTCATCTTGCATAACATTTTTCCAATTCGGGTCATGAAGAGCATCCAACGGATTTTTGGGAAGAGGGGAAATATTTGTGGTGGATGAATGTAGAGATGTGGCGGCATATTTAGGATTCGGTTTGAAAATGCCTCGTTGACTACGAGTAACAACACGGGAAGAGGGAGGAGCAGGTGATGTAGGGGGATTGGGGTTGCTCATGTTAGTAGGGGATCTTCTATGTGGTGGATGGTATAGCCCATCATGGGATTGGGCCGAAGAAATGGAAGTGGGCTGAGAAGGAGGGGATGCAGGGCTGTTTGTGGAGGAAGAAAGGAGGGGCTGGTGTGTTGTACACGGCCCAGTAGTAGAAGATGGGCCTGATGGAGATGGTGATACGCGGCCCAGATGGGAGAGGAGTTGGAGTTTGTGTTTGGGCTTGTAGGTGTGGGAACTTGCTGTGGGGGAGACTGCATGGATTGGGTCGGTGCTGCAGGAGCGGCATGTGCAAGGTCATGCAAATTATACAAATGAAAACGAGAAGTATCACTCTCCAAAAACTCATAAGAATGGTCAGTGGGTGTATAGAGACTAGAGTATGGAAAAGAGTTCTCATCGAACCACACGTGTCTAGCAATAATAATTTTACGAGTGGAGAGATCATAACACTTGTAACCCCGATGGTTAGAAGGATAGCCAAGGAAGATGCAAGGAGTGGAACGAGATTGAAGTTTATTTATTTTGGTAGACGGAATAAGAGGGAAGCATAAACAGCCAAAAACTCATATGTGAGAGTAATCAGGTGTCCGTTGATAGAGAATTTGAGTTGGTGAATTGTAATCAAGTAGCTTAGAGGGAAGAATGTTGAGAAGATATGTGGCCATTGCTAAGGCATGGTGCCAAAATGAAGGCAGTAAAGAAGCATGAGCAAGTAAGGTACGCACAATATTATTAATCGATTGAATTTTGCGTTCCGCTTTACCATTCTGTGGAGAAGTATTAGGACAAGAAAAACGAAAAGACATGCCATGTTGATCACAAAATTTGAGAAATGGTGTATTCCTGAATTTCGTACCATTATCACACTGAAAAGTTTTAATTTCCCGTTCAAATTGAGTATGAATATATGTACGAAAATTCAAAAAATACTTATAAACTTCTGATTTTTGGGTTAGAGGGTAGGTCCACAAAAAATTGGTGTAATCATCCAAGAAGAGAACATAATATCTATGGCCAAAAGAACTGAGGACCGGAGAAGTCCATAGATCACTATGAACAATATCAAATGGCATAGTGGTATAAGAAGTAGAAGCATAAAATGGCAATTTAATCATCTTTCCCAAAGGACAAGAAGTACAAAAATCGTTTCGAGCTTTATTACATTTAATCAAATCATTATTACGTAAAGAATGAAGAATAGCATCGCCCGGATGGCCCAGTCGAGAGTGCCAAAGACTAGATGAAATAGCAGCATATGAAGAAGGAGTTGAAGAAGAAATGGCTCGAAAGGTGGTTGTGAATGGATATAGGTCCCCCGAGCTCTCACATCTCATAAGATTGCTCCCCGTGTGCAAGTCCTTCACAGAAAACCCAAACGGATCAAACTCAACTGAGACCATATTATCAGTAGTAAATTTGCCAACAGAGATTAAATTTTTGATGATATTAGGGGCATGGAGAACATTTTTAAGAGCTAAGGGAGAATTGTCATGAGGTAATTGAGCATGTCCATAACCACGAATTGGAATAACACTACCATTACCAACAATAATCGAATTATTAAAATTATTGCTCAATTGAAAATAAGAAGAGAGATTACCTTCCGAGGATGTCATATGAGAAGTGGCCCCGGTATCCATATACCAATTATCATCAGGTTGCTGCAACAAGAGTGTATGCATCGCTTGATCAATATTGGTGGGGACAGAAGACGTAGTGGGAGAAGCAAAGGAAACAGGAGAAGCCGTGTAGTAACTTTGAGATGGGCGAGCACCGAGAATACCAGCAGCGGGTGACGGAGCAGGGGCGCCAGTTGAAGGTCGGAACTGCTAGTTAGAGGTGGGGTAAGGGCACGGAGGGGTGGCCCATGGCTGCTGCCCATAAACGCCCATGGACGGATAGTAATAAGCAGGGACAAGAATGTACTGTTGTTGATTAAAGGAAGGACGTGGCTGCCCTTGGTGCTGCTGACCACGTCCACCGTGTTGCTGGCCACCACGGCCTCCTCGACCAGCCCTACCGCCACGATAGTTGCGGTTGTTGTTATTGCCACCGCCACCACGAGAAGTAGTGCGATTATATGCGCGATCACGAGTATTGCGGTTCGAATTGGCAGAGTCACCCTTATGAGTAGGCGATGAATAAGATGGGCGAGGCTGGTCCGTGTTAAGAGATKCATGACCTGATTCATGAGAAGCAAGAGCAACCTCGGAAGAAATAGTAGTACCATCATTATTGCTAATCTCTTCAAGTTCAAGCATAGTACGTACCGTCTCAAAATCTGGTAGAGGTTTTAAATGTTGGATAGAGGTTTTGAAAGGTTTGTAGTTGGGATCATCACCAAGCCCACGAAGGAGACGGAGAACCATTTGATCATCAGTGATCGTAGAGCCGACATTACGAAGGTTATCGGCGAGCGTCTTGATCCGAGTACAATACTCCTTGACGCTCGGGAATTGCTCGAGTCTGATATTAGACAGTTGTGTGTCGTATTGCAAAGCGCGAGCGGACTTATTTCCTTGAAAAAGGCGCTCCAATCTATTCCAAGTCTCCATAGCCGAATCATCGGGAGTAAGAATAGTATTAAGAAGATCATTCGAGACCGTACCGTAGATCCATTGACGGACAATATCGTCCAAGCGTTGCCAAGTGACTAGGGCAGCGTATTTTTCTTCCTCAGTCTGCGAAGTATCGCCATCCTTTGATTTCGCCGCCGACGGGAGGATGTGTCMTAAGACCAGATGCGCACGACAATGAATTTTGAACAAAGTGRCCCAATTATTGTATTGAGTGCCTGCGTAATCAAGCATAACCGGAATATGGGCCTTGATATTAGTCACGGTGGTGGCTRGATGGAGCTTTGGCGTTTCAGACATGATTAGAAGAGAGAGGAAAAGAGACGAGCAGATCAGAAAAGGAAAACAGAGGAGTATAGAGCAGTGGGCAGAGAATCGGTTCAGCGGCAGCTAGGGTTGAAAGGAGAAGCCTGATACCATGATAGAAGGTAGAATGATAATAATGTTTGTCGTCCTTCTATTATTCAACTGTAAACGTATATATATACAAGACTAATGGGCTTACCCAAGACTATGCTAATAAATATAACTAAGTACCAGCACTTTAATACAAATATTTACATATTTATAATATACAATAATATACATAGTCTAACAGTATCAGCCAAAAGGCTGAGCAAGATTTCATACTTTAATAAAACAAAACTATTTAATGTGCAGACTAGATATATATGAATATCTTGTAAATTCATTTCAAAGTTGTACAATAAACAATACAAATGACTTTTGAAATAACTTTAATTCACTTTAAAAGAACC
Source organism: Bassia scoparia (assembly GCA_008642245.1). Taxonomy (NCBI): domain Eukaryota; kingdom Viridiplantae; phylum Streptophyta; class Magnoliopsida; order Caryophyllales; family Amaranthaceae; genus Bassia; species Bassia scoparia. The sequence goes on from SNQN01000692.1 coordinate 105,696, forward strand.
CAAACTCTTATACTTCTTTCTTTCCAAACCATCCTGTAAAAGCTTTCAATAGAACAATTTCGAAACCTGAGAGTAGGAAGMAACATTAAAGGTCTAGTGAGCTAGCTAGGCTCACTAGATAAAATACACCAAAGTCCCTAGTATGCATACCCCTTACAAGATTACGCATCAAGAAGGAAGACAATTGGCAAGAGTAATCAGTTCATAATCAAAGCCATATTCTCGTTGAGACACTATTAACTTAACATGCTTCCAAACTCGGAGAATATCGCTTATCGGCAACCCCACAAAACTAGAATCCCTTAAAGGGAGAGGAACTTCCCATTCTCAAAATCTCAAACTTTAATCAAACTAGAAACCCTTGTAAGGGCAAGGAACTTCCTCTATTCAAATCAAATCTCAACTATTTCAAATCATAACTTTAATACTTGGTAAAACAATTTAAATCTCAATATATAGCTTGTAAAACAATTTCACTATAATTGTATAGGTTTAGTAAGAAATCTTACCTTATTAGCAACAAAAAACAATCAACTCCAAATGATCACAAATCAATAAGGTTCTTCTACGAAACCGGAATCTACAATAATATATATATATATACAATATAAATTATCTATACTATCAAATTATCTAACCGTACAACAATCTAAGACATACACTTAAGCTACAATAATTCACGAATGCTTAGTAAAAAGCCTACACCATCATATATGAAGCAAGATAATCAATTAATCAGGCCCAAAACTCAACTTTGCAAGTTACAATCAAGACCCAACCTAAATGATAATCGACAATACAAAACTATGAACATATATAATCAGTTATGAAGGCCACGACACCTACTGCAAGTATATTCCTAAGACCACGACACCTACTGCAATTAACATTTGCAAGTCAACATTAAATTGTTGAATGAGATTTTAATTTATTCCTAAAAGAAAGTTTGATTCTAGTCTTAACTAATCTTCACACAGTCAATGAAAGACAATACTAGTAAGTCTAGTACCTAACAAAAGCCTTTAGTTCACGCATAAAAATCAGAACAAGCCAACAACACCCTAGTTTAGTCCCGTATAAACCAATACAACACACTTGCAATAGCCATAATTCCTAGCTATACAACTCCGATTTGGGCAATTCTTGTGCCTAAATTCATATACTTTTCAAACCCTACAACTTTCATGAAGGAAACAAAGCCTAAAAACTAGTGCACCAGTGTGTAAAATGTGCCAAAACACAGCAGTACCAAAAACAAGGAAGATCCATAATTTTCTAGTTGAAGACTATTTCATAAATTGCCAAATTGAATTACTAGGCATGCTAACTATATTGAATCAAACCTCAAATATGAAATAAATCTCAAAATCACATAAAAGCAATTTCCCCCAATTCAATTTATTTCAAGAACCCTAATCACCAAATACTCAAATTTGCAATAAAACCAACAAAATTCGAAATTCAACTTGATATTAAAACTTACTTGATAAAAAGGAATGAATTAGAGTATCACTACTCAAGGAAAGACCCAAAATTCTCCCTTTGATCGGACTTGCGACCAAACACAAGCCAAAACTCCCAATTTTCCTCTTTGAAAGACCCTCAAAACTAGAGAGAATATGAAGAAGGATGAAGGGGGGGGGTTATGTGATTATGATTGAAGTATGAATTAAGGGGAAGAAGATTGAAATAATGGGGAAAAGAAGAAGAAAGAAGAAGGGGTTGTGCGTGATACTGCTATGGTATGAGTAGTTTTAGGTTTAATTTTATTTCTTTTTTTTCACATATATATATTCCTTAAAAAATAATTATTTTAATAAAATAAGATATAAAATCAGTTTTATAAAATAGTTTATGAGTATTTACCACTACTAGAAGTTTGTCTTCGGGCGACCGCTTTTAGCGACCGATTTTTAGTCGGTCGCTATTGCGACCGTTAGCGACCGATTTTCGGTCGCAAAAATTAGCGACCGACACATCGGTCGCTAAGGGCCTAAACATTTGGCGGGCTGAGCTTTATTACCATCGCCTATATAAAAATAATTAGCGACCGATAATTCGGTCGCTAATGTTTTTTACAAAAAAAATTAAAAACAAAAATCACAAAATGTTAAACTCAAAAAACAAGACACCCTCACTCTCACTCCGTTCATCTCACATCTCACAACTCTCACACAACGCTCAAACCCCAAAACCCCAAAACCCCTCACCGRCTTCCTTTCTCCCTCACCGTCGCCGACTTCCTTTCTCCCTCACCGTCGCCGGCTTCCTTTCTTCCTCACCGTCGCCATCCTCTTTTGTCTTGGGCGTTTCCTTCTCTCTCATCCTCACAATCGCATTCCCTAACTCATACTCACTCACTCACTCAATCTCACTCAATTTCACTCAACTCACGAAATCTCTCCCTCTCACTCATCTAATCCTAAATTTCTCCCTTCTTCTTCTTCCCCCTTCTCTTTTTCGGTTTTTAGCTCAAAAACCTGGGTTAATTTTCGAACTTTGGGGCTAGGGTTCTTGAGATCTGGGTTTTTTGGGGTTTAAATTTCAATTCGTGCCAAAAAAATTGGGGGTTTTGGTTCGAGTCTTATTTTTTGTGTGATTATGTTTGTAATTTCTGGGTTTGTGAGGTTTTTTTGGTGTTCTTATTGGAATGTTTGGAAAGTTTAAATTTTGTCTTGCATGTGCTTTTAATTTGCMACAATTCTCTTTCTTCCTAGAAATTATTATGTGGGTTTTATTCATATGGATTGAAGTTGCCAATTTTTGGTCTGCTTTTCTAATTTCTGCATTTTCTTGTTGTATTGTTTGCAGGTTTATATTTTTTCCAGGTTAGTAAAACCTAGGGTTGGCTTTTTTTAGTTTTGAGAATGATTGTGTTTGTTTTTACAAGTGTTTAGTGGATTTTTGAATTTTAGGGTTCTTTCAGTGGGTTTTTTTTTATTTATTTGCTTGCTTTGATGATAAATTTGATGGTGATGTTGGTGTTTCCCCTCACCTCCTTTGGCTCGAGGTTGTACCATAACAAGGTTAGTTTTCACCTTTTGATTCTATTTTCCTTCTTTGCATCTGTTTTTGTTTTCTTATTACATATTTAATAATTCGTGGGATTTTGGTTTTGTTTCTGAAGGGGTTTCGGTTCGATTGTTTGTGGAGTTTAGGTTGAATTTAATGGGATTTTTGGTTCAATTTTATGGTTATTTTGGTGAGATTTTTTGAGGGTTTTGTACATAATTTTTATTTCTGAATCAAAATTCCAAGTTACATGGCTCTAGCTAATTTCGTTTTCAATTTATAAGGGTAGCTGGTTTGAATAGTTTGTGGGGGTGGGGGTAATCGTGAGATTTTCAAAAAATTTTGCAAGATAAAGTAGTTTATAAATTGTTAATAGTGATTTTTTGTTTCTTTAGTATTGAATCTGTTCACTAAATCGTTATTGTTACATAATATGGTGTTCATGGTGTTATTAAATGAAATTGATTGTTGTCGATTATTGCGTAGCTTGGGGCTTTCACATTCTGTGTTTACACTTGTGTTATTAGTTGTCGTTGCTTAGTTTTGTTTTCTCCTCTTTAGTCTTTATATTTACACTATGGAAAGTGTAGTTTACTCTTATAACTCTTATAGAATTATACTTGTATTTAAGAATGGTGCATATACGTTTGTTGAAATTTTAATTACAATCATGTTTGGAGGTCTCAAGTAAATCTTGTTTGGCGTGTTTCAAAATGCAGCTTGTTATAGAGAGAAGCTAGAACATTACTCAGAAGAATGAGCTCTTTCACATGGACATTTGAGCTTCCTGTTTGTTTTAATCTTGCTCTCCAATCAATTCTGTATTTTCAGCTACTTGTCTGCTATGCCAGAGATGATTTTTATGTGTGGTTCTTTAAACCGATCTTTGAATATTCTCATGGGGCAGGGGAGAGCGAAAGCAAGCTGCTGAGTGTTTGCGCACTGCTCTTAAAGAATATAACCTCAAATTTGGGACCATCATTAATGATCCAGACTTGGCCTCGTTCAGAGCTTTACCAGAATTCAAGGAATTGCAAGAAGAGGTTTAAGTGATCAACTTAATTGACTGACTTGTGATTTGGTTTTGTTTGTAGGAGCTTCATGTGTATTATATTGATTTCTTTCTTTCCTGTCACCCAGTTTATGCTTGCATTGAAAGTGCTGGTACTCAAAAATTTCTGCTTTATTCCTACTTAGAGACCTGAAGCTAATTAGTGAAGTCCAAGCACCATTTCGTGGAATTCGAAGATTTTTCTATGTAGCTTTTGCAGCAACTGCAGGAATTTCCACTTTCTTCACAGTACCACGGTTAATCCATGCAATCCAGGGAGGTGACGCGTCTCACTTGTTCAAATGCCTTAAGCTTCAGCTAGTGAATACTTTTTATCAGCAAGATTATCATGACCATTTTTTCTTGTGATCTTAATATACGATATTCGCTCCTTCCTTAATCTAATTTATAATTTACATTTTAACTTATGTCTTGATGCAAATTTTGTCACGAGTCAATCCTATTATGTTTCTATAATACTTGTATTTCTGCTCAATTATTATGCCTGGGTTCTTTCAGCAATTAGCATTTGGTGTGTGAATGATTATAGATAACAGAAATTATCTCAGCTATTCCGTTTCTTTTTTCCATGGGGCATACCACTCTATTTTTGCACGTGTTACGAATTATGTACTTCGCAGTTCGCACTAGTTTTCTCATATTGAATATTTGTCATTTGAAATTACCAGGGGGAACAATAGTTAAAACCATTGACACTAGTTTTCTCACAGAATATTTGTCATTTGAAATTACCAGGTGGAACAATAGTTAAAGCCATTGACCTACTGAAGGAGCGCGGTGTTGGAAACAAACAAATCAAAGTGGTATGTTGCTTTTCTACAGTCATCTATTGTAAATTCAACCAATTGACTGGGTTACTATGACTTTCAACTCTTGTTTTTCTATCCAAATTCTTGTCTTCTTTGCATTAAATGTAAAGACGATTGTTCTAATTATTGTGTCCCTGCAACACCATTTCAGTCCATTAAGATGCACTTGGCCTGTGTAATTTAATCCGTTTTTATTTTTATTTTTTTGCAAATTTCAGCTGTTGCTGCTCCTCCAGCACTCTCAAAGCTCAGTGAGAAGTTTCCTGGGTATGGAAATTGCTTCTTCATTTGCTTCTTTTCATGCACTTGAAAATGATATTTAGGCAGTAGCAGTAGCAGTTCATTCATGCACTTCATTTGCTTCTTTTCAGGCTCCATGTATATACTGGAATCATTGATGAAGTTGTTAACGAAAAGGGGTAGGCTCTAAATAATGGCTCTCATGTTTTGATTCATCATTTTTTCGTGGATCCATATTTTTATGCTGATTGTTTATACGTAGATTCATTGTTCCCGGACTAGGAGATGCTGGAGATCGTAGCTTTTCTACATAAGGGCTGTTGAAGTGCGCAGCTAGCATTTTGGTTTAGAATTTGATTGAGGGCATGTAGGCTGTAGTCGAACATGTAGTTTGTTCTATTTATAGTAATGCTTGCTTGTTTTTAAAATTAGCTTATGCGACAAGCCCCTTTTTTAAACCTTTTGGTAATCGACTTGATTGTTTCTTATGCAATTGCATCCATGAATCCAGAATCCAGGTGTAAAATGACCTGTTTAGAACTCTATGAAAATCTGCAATTTCAGATCAAAGTATCTCTCACAGCTAAGAAAAAATTGCAGGGTTAATATTAAATTTTTTTTATACTACATTTATGCAAAAAAAATAGGTTGAATATCCACGATTAAAAAAAAGCAAAAAATCACATTTAGCCATCGCAAATCAGTCGCTAAATTCAATTTCCATGCATTTTTAGAGAAAAATTGAATTTAGCGACCGATTTTCGGTCGCTAAATGTGATTTTTTTTATAGGAAGCCAATTACCGACCGACGGTCGGTCACTAATTGGTTTAGGAGGGTTTCTTGTTTGAAAAGTCGGTCGCTAAACGTTTAGCGATCGATTTTCGGTSGCTAAATTTTTTTGCGACTAAAAAAAAGAGACCGACGTTAGCCACCAAAAATCGGTCGCTAAATGGTGTTAGCGACCGAAAATCGGTCGCTAATGTCGGTCGCCCGCGCATGTTTTTCTTGTTGTGTACTAAATCATAGGTATAAAAAATATGGGGTGTTACAATCTATCCCCCTTAAAATAAGTTTCGTCCCGAAACTTAACACATGCAATATAGACAATTAATAAATAAATAGTATAAAAACATGGGGTGTTACAATCTACCCCCGTTAAAAGAAGTTTCATCCAGAAACTTAGCACCATGCGCAATTCTTTAGGATAAAACTCTTATCTTTGAAAACAACTCATCAACTTTTAAGCTAAATCACTTCTAACACTTGAAACAATCAACCTCAGGCTATAAATATTCACACATATAACAACACATGAGCTATAATACATTAAAACATTCAAGCACATACAAGTTCTACCCCCTTAAAAGGAAAGTTACGTCTTCGTAACACAAACGTACCTAAGCGAAGAGATGAGGGTACTTAATTAAGACGCATTGCATCCTCGGCTTCCAAAGTAGCCTCCTCTGAGTTATGATTAGACCACAATACTTTCACGATCTTTATCTCACCGCGCCGAGTCTTTCGAACTTTATGGTCTAGAATTTGAACTGGAACCTCCTCATAAGTCATATTGTCAACTAGCTGAAGGGTCTCAGGCTGTAGTACATGAGACGGGTTGCTAATGTATCATCGCAACTGAGACACATGGAAAACATTATGTGCATGGTCTACTCCTGGTGGCCACGCCAATCTATAAGCCACCTCCTCAATCCTCTCCAAAATCTCATACGGGCCAATGAACTTAGGGCTCAACTTGCCCTTCTTGCCAAATCTCATCACCCCTTTCATAGGTGAGACTCTAAGCAACACTTTCTCTCCCACTTCAAATAAGGTCATAAATTAAAATCTCATTCAACAATTTAATGTTGACTTGCAAATGTTAATTTCAGTAGGTGTCGTGGTCTTAGGAATATACTTGCAGTAGGTGTCGTGGCCTTCATAGYTGATTATACATGTTCATAGTTTTGTATTGTCGATTATCATTTAGGTTGGGTCTTGATTGTAACATGCAAAGTTGAGTTTTGGGCCTGATTAATTGATTATCTTGCTTCATATATGATGGTGTAGGCTTTTTACTAAGCATTCGTGAATTATTGTAGCTTAAGTGTATGTCTTAGACTGTTGTACGGTTAGATAATTTGATAGTATAGATAATTTACATTGTATATATATATATATATATATATATATATATATATATATATATATATATATATATATATATATATATATATATATATATATATATATATATAATATTGTAGATTCCGGTTTCGTAGAAGAACCTTATTGATTTGTGATCATTTGGAGTTGATTGTTTTTTGTTGCTAATAAGGTAAGATTTCTTACTAAACCTGTACAATTATAGTGAAATTGTTTTACAAGCTATATATTGAGATTTAAATTGTTTTACCAAGTATTAAAGTTAGGATTTGAAATAGTTGAGATTTGATTTGAATAGAGGAAGTTCCTTGCCCTTACAAGGGTTTCTAGTTTGATTAAAGTTTGAGATTTTGAGAATGAGGAAGTTCCTCTCCCTTTAAGGGATTCTTGTTTTGTGGGGTTGCTGGTAAGCGGTATTCTCCGAGTTTGGAAGCATGTTGAGTTAACAGTGTCTCAACGAGAATATGGCTTTGATTATGAACTGATTACTCTTGCCAATTGTCTTCCTTCTTGATACATAATCTTGTAAGGGGTATGCATACTAGGGACTTTGGTGTGTTTTATCTAGTGAGCCTAGCTAGCTCACTAGACCTTTAATGTTGCTTCCTACTCTCAGGTTTCAAAATTGTTCTATTAAAAGCTTTTGCAGGATGGTCTGGAAAGAAAGAAGTATAAGAGTTTGGGTTCTTTTAAAGTGAATTAAAGTTAGGGAAATTCCATTATGTACCACTGAGTTTCTGCCTAGTCTATTTCGTACTATTACTTTTTTTTAATCCAACTCATACCATTAAAATTATTGTGCAATCTAAACTGTAACATCCTACTATTCATTTCCGTTAAGTGGGTTTATTGGTATGTTAATTGATGTCTTTAAAGGGTTCAAAGTGTAATATCCTAATTGAATTTAAATTCTATATAATTTCCCACCCACTATTTATTCAAGTTACTCTTCATTTGTCTAGTTCTTCCTCAATTGCTGAGGTCTAAACTGCCATGGTCGAGGCTCTTAAGGGTTTCAAACACCCAAAACAACCCAAATCCGCAAATTCATCAGTGCTATAGTAACCTCGCGAGCTGGAGAAACCCCAACGAGCTACCTCCAATGAACCAGCCATGGGCAAAGGAGTTAGTGATGGGCTTGCCTCCTATGAGCTGTTGGTGGTTGGGTACTCCCTCACCGAGGTTAAAAGCTTTCGCGTAACCAGCTCATTGCCATATACTCCTCCACCCAAGAATCGAATCCAAAACCCCTCTAGAGTTCACAACTACTTTAGATTGTGAAAAATTGTATTTTGGAATAGGTGTTGGGGATTTTTTTCTTCTTACGCATGACTGCTAGATGTTGAAAAAATCAGCACACAAAACCATTATTTAACGAGGAAGAAGGAGAAAAAGGCATTATACAATAATTTTAATGGTAGAGACTTAACAACAATCATACAATAATTCAATTATGCATAATTTTTTTAATCCAATTATACGATAATGGTAGATACCTTTTTTTAATCCAATTATACAATAATTTTTTCTTCTAGAGTGTTTTTTGATTTTTGAGAGAGACTTAACAGAGACTTAACAACAATTAAGTTAGGATGTTATAGATTGGATTACACAATAATTTTAATGGTATGAGTTGGATTAAAGAAAAAGCAATGGTACGAAATAGACTCGGTAGAAACTCAGTGGTACATAATGGAATTTCCCTTAAAGTTATTTCAAAAGTCATTTGTATTGTTTATTGTACAGCTTTAAAATGAATTTACAAGATATTCGTATATATCTCATCTGCACATTAAATAGTTTTGTTTTATTAAAGTATGAAGTCTTGCTCAGCCTTTTGGCTGATACTATTATGTTTAATGTGCAGGTATTTGATGGAGTTTAGTTGGATGGGTTAAGAGTGCGATTTCACATTTACTTTATTGTTTTTAGATTATTAATAAGACTTCCGCTGTTTAAAGTTGGGTTAAGGATTTTACATCTTGGACTGTAATAATAATTTAGAGTTTTATTTCAGTTGGACTTTAATAGTTAGTTAATCTTTTCAATTAGAACAACAGCCTTGCGATTACTATATTTAGTTATCTGATGTATTGTAATGATATATGCTTTTTCTCCTTATTCTCTTACTATATTGAATGGTTTTTTGCCTTCTTAAGGCCCTCTTTACTACTAATGTTGTTGGTTTAGTGTTTGAATGAGTTTTARGTTACTTTCATTGATTTGGAGCGATTTTGGACTCATTTATGAGCACTACAGAGCCTTAGGAGGAGTAGCAAAGAGTTAGGAGTGAAGCTGCGCGAAGAGTGATCGTTGCGGAGCATCGATTTTGAYATATTCTCACTATTTTGGTCATAAGTCATGTTTCGTATGTCAGATTGCTGCAATTCTAATTGCATTAGAAACTAGACTCTAAGAGATTCGATTTGATAGGTCATATGCTTAATTTGGACCACTAGAGCTCGAGATATAGACTTCGGAAGGTAGCCTAGCGAAGTTGCCGCGCGACTGCGCGAGTATATACTAACCGGCCGGTTCAAGCTTGAACCGACTGGTTTAGGCCGCGATTTTTGATTTTCATATCCTTGTTTGGCTGATTTTTAATGAGGGATATTGATGTAATTTCAAGGGGCTTTTTATCCTAGCTTAAGGAGTATTTAAAGGGGATGATACTATTTTGTTTTTTTTTTTTTAACGAAAATGATACTATTTTGTAAAGAGACTTAAAATTATTAGATTTTAGTTTAGTTTTAGAATTACTTTTTCTCTCTAAAAAAAACTTGTTTTAGTTTTAATTCAATTATTCAATAGTTCGTCATTAGTTCTTCAATCATTGCGATTCTGGTATTATTTTTAATCTCCAATCTCCTTTATTCTTTACTATTAGTCTAATTGTGTTTTTCTCAATTGCTTTTATTATGTTTAATTGCATTATGATTGAGTAGTTTCCTTTCTAGGGCAATTGGGGAACTATAACAATTTAATTAGCATGTTTAGGTTTGATTCAGTTCATAATTTGGCAATTTGTTGAATTCCTATTTGATTGTTTTTCATGTTATTCAATTAGGTTGTGCACGACTTAATTGCATAATTAGATTAGTCACGAGTTTCTAGATCTAGCGATTGAAACTTAATATAAGATCTACGTCAATAGGTAGAACGAGACTATCCTAGGTCGAGAGATACGGTTAGGAGTAGTTCTATGGTTCATTCGATTCGAGAGAACTTTGACCCTGTTCAATTGTGCCTTATTATGAATTGTTGATACCCAATGATTGCTAATTTGTTGTTATAGTGATCCATAGCTTTAGACTATAGTTTATTATAGTTAATTCGTTGCTTTCGTTAGTTGTAGTTTAAAATAACTCAATCAAAAACCCTTTTACTGAACTAGACGCTTTTAATTAATTAATAATTAGTTGTTGCTTCATTGAGGATTCGACCCTGTTACCACTAGCTACATTAGTTAGTTTTAATAGGTTATTTTTGATAGGTACGCGACAAGCCTGTCATTATCGCAGCATAACAACTCTGATATTTTCCAAGTTATTATTTAATATTGTTTTATTACAGGTCATATTTATATTTTTTTTTAATATCAGAAAAAATCAGGGTTGTTACAGTTGGTATCAGAGCCAGGTCCCATTCCGGTGTTCTGTCATGCCTTCGAGGACGCAGGCTCTCCTTCAAGGGTGGGTGACAGGGAATTAGGGTTYCATCCCACATCGGAAGTTGAGGAGAACGAAGTCTACTATATAGAGTAGATTGATACCTCAACCAAGTAGAGGCCTTTTGGGTGGGTAACAAAGCCCACACCAAAAGCAAATCCTTGCAGGCTAGGCCCAAAGAGGACAATATCTATTAGTGGGCTCCTGTTCACACCAAGGGGGTGTTACATTGTGGGGTTGGTGCGTGAGTGGTGGTGGTAGGTGGGGGATTGTGCATGAACGGCGGCGGTCTGGTGTAACAGTGGCGGGGCTCGGTGGTAAGGGTGTGGCTGGGCTGGGCTAGGCTCGGTGGAAGGGGGTGTGGGTTGTTCGGTGTGTGAGGGTGCAGTTGGGATGGGGTATGGCTCATGGCTTAGTGGTGGCCCTAAAAGGGTGTTGCTGGTGGTGTGGGAGGTGATGGAGGAGAGAGAAAATGTTGTAAGATATTGTAGAACATGAAGTTAATTTTTTAGAACACGAAGACAATTTTTTAGAATATAAAAATATACTTTGTAGAACATGAAATTAAATTTGTTAAACATGTAAATTAGATTGTAGAACATGAGCCTAAAATGGTAGAACATGAAAGGTAAAAGCGTAGAACATGAGAGTTCTCACCTAAGAGGAGTTCTGATGGAATCCTCACCTCCTCTCTCTCTCTCTCTCTCTCTCTCTCTCTCTCTCTCTCTCTCTCTATATATATATATATATATATATATATATATATATATATATATATATATATAGATTGAGAATCAAATGAGAAGAACACTTAGACAATGAAGAGCGGGGAGAAGCAATCTTGATGGTTGGATTTTGAATGGAAGGTCAAGATTTATTTCACCAAAAAAGTAAATGTGCATAATTTTATACATGAATTGATCATTTTTATACATAAATGTGCTATATTTATAAAAAATGCACACTTCATGGAAATTATGCACATTCACTATAAAACTTATGCATATTCTAGCCGTCCATCTTAAAAATCAAGGGCCAAGATTGCTTCTCACCCTTCTCATTTAAGGGTTCTTCTCATTGGATCCCAACCCTATATATATATATATATAATATATAATATATATATATATATTATATATAGTCGTCAGATCCAATGAAAACCACATGTTATATGAAAACGTGAAAACCAAAATAAATGGGTACATTTTACATTTTGAGGTACATACAAAACAGTATAGGGTACACAAGACTTTCAGCTACTTTTGATGAACATACTCGCGTACCCTTTAAACCTTCAATATATATATATTCAATATATATATATATATATATATATATATATATATATATATAATATTATATTATATATATATATATATATATATATATACATAATACATACATATTATATATATACTAGATAATACTCGAGCAAATGCTGACAGGCTTGTCACGTAACCTATCAAAAATAACCTATGAAAACTAACTATAATGTAGCTGTGCTGTAACAGGGTTGAATCCACAAGGAAGCAACAATTAATTATTAATTAAAAAGCATCTAGATTAGTAAAAGAACCTTTGTTTGAGTTATTTTAAGCTACAAAATAATTTAAAGCATAATTAACTAGACTAACTATTAACAACTAAAGTCTAGGGCTATGGTTCACATATAACAACAAATCAACAATTGGATATCAACAATTCACAATAAGGCACAATCGAATAGGATCAAAAGTTCTCTCGAATCGAAGATGAACCATAGAACTACTCCTAACCGTATCTCTCGACCTAGCATCAGTCTCGTTCTACTATGATGTAGATCTTGTATTAAGTTTCAATCGCTAGATCTAGAAACTCGTGACTAATCTAATTACGCAATTAAGTCGTGCACTACCTAATTGAATAACATGAAGAACAATCAAATAGGAATTCAATAAATTGCCAAAGTATGAATTAAATCAACCCAAACATGATAATCATATTGCCATAGATCCCCTATTGCCCTAGAAAGGAAACTACTCAATCATAATGCAATTAAACATAATAAAAGCAATTAAGAAAAACATAATTAGGCTAATAACAAAGAATAAAGGAGTTTAGAGATTAAGAATAATACCAGAATCGCAATAATTGAAGAACTAATGATGAACTATTGAATAATTGAATTAAAACTAAAACTAGGGTTTTTTAGAAAGAAAAAGTAATTCTAAAACTAAACTAAAATCTAATAATCTAAAGTCTGAAGTTTACAAATTAGGAAATCTCTATTTAAATACTCTTGAATTCCCAAGATAGATGGCTTGCTAAAAATAAAATTATATCCTTGTGAATAAAAGCCCAAAAGAAGATAATTAAAATCGGTAAAATCGAGCCTGAACCGATCGGATTAGCCAAACCGATCGGTTCAGGGTAAATCGCGGTAGATTCGCTGGGCTATCTTCCGAACGCCATATCTCGAGCTCTGGTTGTCCAAATTAGGCATATGACCTATCAAATCGAAGCTCGCGAAGTCTAGTTTCCAATGCAATTAGAATCACACTAATCCAACATACGAACCATGATTTATGACCAAAAGAGTGAGAATATGTCAAAATCGATGCTTCGCAACGATCATTTTTCGCGTAGCTCCACTCCTAGCTCTTCACTACTCCTTCTAAGGCTCCGTAGTGCTCGCAAATGAGTCCAAAATCACTCCAAATCAATGAAAKCAACCTAAAACTCATTCAAAYACTAAACAAACACATTAGTAGCAAAGAGGGCCTTAACGAGGCCAAAAACCATGCAAAATAGCAAGAGAATGGGGAGAAAAACCATCTTTCAATACAATACATCAAATGCTCGACTTTTAAATAAAATAAGAAATACTGTAAATAAAAACAAAACTTATTTTTTTTCAAATGTGATTATTTCATAATAATGTTTTATTTGTGATAATAAATAGAATTATATATGTATATCAATTAATAAATTTTTAAAGTTTTATTCAAAGTACAATTATTAACTATAATTAAATGTTTTCTTATAATTTTTATGCAATAATAAATATAAATAATAATAATAATAATAATAATAATAAATAACAACAATAATATCTGTCTCTTATACACATCTAGATGTGTATAAGAGACAGATATATATATATATGAGAAGAACCCTTAAAATGAGAAGTGTGAGAATTGAAACAATTTTGGTCGTTGAATTTTGAGATGAACGATCAAGATGTGCATAAGTTTAATAATAAATGTGCAAATTTTTGTATATAAATGTGCATTTTTTTTTTTTTTTTTTTTTGCACATTCACAAGAAAAATCGTGCACATTTATGTACAAAAATTTGCACATTTACTTTTTTCATGAAATAAATTTTGTATCTCGATCCAAAATCAAACGATCAAGATTGCTTCTCACACTTCTCATTTTAAGCATACATAGACGAACCATTGTGAGAACAAAGGGATACATCATGATCATAAGTGTAGCAATTAGAACAATAAGAAGATTGAGATATATCATTGTAAGTACTATGTGTAGTGTAATTTGCTAGAGTTGAATCAACATGAAATTTTATCTCATCATCATAGGTCTCACTAGCATATTGCATTATCACATTCAAACCTTCTTTTGACGTTAAGCTTTCAAATTGATAATTACACTTATATTCTAACTCCAATTGTGTTATACGTGTCGCACCCCCATATATCGCGAAACACGAGTCCATTTCGCTATACGAATGGTGTGGACAGATGAAATCTCAAAGCCTATCAATATATATATCGCAAAAACCCTTCATCCTCAAATTGAGGAAAATAGAAATGTATTACAGAAATTTGAAACATACTAAAAATTAAAAATTAGTCATATGTACAAAAATTTTTAAAAATAAAAGAAATAAAATAAAATAATAATAATAATAATAATAATAATAATAATAATCTATACTCAATTAATTAACAATTAATATGCCGCTTCCCCGGCAACGGCGCCAAAATTTGATAGGCTTGTCGCGTACCTATCAAAAATAACCTATTAAGACTAACTAATGTAGCTAGTGGTAACAGGGTCGAATCCACAAGGAAACAACAATTAATTATTAATTAATTAAAAGCATCTAGATCAAGAAAAGAACATTTGTTTGAGCTATTTTAAGCTACAACGAATTAAAGCAATGAATTAACTATGAATAAATTATAATAAACTAAAGACTAGGACTATGGTTCACTATAACAACAAATAAGTAATAATTGGGTATCAACAATTCACAATAAGGTACAATCGAACAGGTTCAAAGTTCTCTCAAATTGAATGAACCATAGAACTACTCCTAACCGTATCTCTCGACCTAGGATAGTCTCTTCTACCTATTGACGTAGATCTTGTATTAAGTTTCAATCGCTAGATCTAGAAACTCGTGACTAATCTAATTACACAATTAAGTTGTGCACTACCTAATTGAATAACATGAAAAACAATCAAATAGGAATTCAACAAATTGCCAAATTATGAACTGAATCAAACCCAAACATGCTAATTAAATTGTTATAGTTCCCCAATTGCCCTAGAAAGGAAACTACTCAATCATAATGCAATTGAACAGAATAAAAGCAAAATTGAGAAAAACATAATTAGAGTAATAGCAAAGAATAAAGCAGATAAGAGATTAAGAATAATATCAGAATCCCAATAATTGAAGAACTAATAGTGAACTATTGAATAATTGAGTAAAAACTAAAACTATGGTTTTTTTTAGAGAGAAAAAGTAATTCTAAAACTAAACTAAAATCTAATAATATGAAGTATTTTTTACAAATCAGGATCTCTCTCTTTAAATACTACTAATTTCCTAAGATTGAAGAGCTAGCTAATTACAATTATATCCTTGAATTAAAGGCCAAAAGGAATAAACAAGAACCGGCCAAATCGAGGCCAAACCGATCGGTTCATAGTACATCGCGACAGTTTCACTAGTCCATCTTGCGGAAGTCATATCTTGAGTTTTGGGCGTCCAATATGGGCTTATGACCTATTGTTTCGAAGATCTTTAAGTCTAGTTTTTAACCCAATTAAAATAGCATCAATCCCAACTTCCAAACTTGAGTTATGGTCAAAAGAGTTTACATGTGTCAATATTGATGCTTTGCGACGGTCATATTCCTTCTTCGCTGCAATCCAAGGTCCATGCTACTTCGTTAATGCTCCATAGTGCTCTCAAATGTCTTGAGATCATCCAAAAACATGAATAAAACCTCAAACTAATCAAAACACTAAACGAACGATATTAGTACCAAAGAGGATTTTGAAAAGGCCTAAAATCATCCAAATCTTCAAGAGAATGAGGGGAAAACCATATATCTAATCAATACATCAAAAAATGCAAAGTACAATTGAAGCCTATTTATGTTTAAATATCAAACTAATTTTTTAAAAATTATTGGCCCCTTTTGGCGTAGGCCTTGGACGGTGATCGGGCCTGCCCAATGGTTCTTGATTAGCACCCGACTACACAGCCAAGGAGGTCGGGCCTTCCTCACCGGGTGGCACGACGAAAATAACATCATCACATGTCCCTGCTGGCTAYTGCATCGGTTTTAGTTTTGCCATGAGTTTCAGTTTTGCGCATACGACGAGGTTGCGAAGAAAGATGTTGACGCGGACGCTGTAACTCGATGTCTGCTGATAAGCACTCTACGTAGAGTGACACAGAGTATTGTAAGAATGCATAAAGAATCCCAAAAACACATAACGCCACTAACACGCCGACACCAAGGAAAATCAAGCCGTCGTAGATCAGTTCAATATAAATATTTGGCTTATCAGTAATTGGAGTCGCCGCCATCGCTGCTGCTACAATACCAGGGAAATATAATTCTCCCTCGCCTTCTGCCATTGCTGCACTCATAATTTTAAGGCTATTTTGTCAGAAACCACCTTTTGTAAGGTGGTTTTTGTCACAAACCACCTTTTGTAAGCTTATTTGTCWAAAACCAYCTTTTGTAGCAAAATTGTTTGTTGACCACCACCTGTGGCCGGTTTTCGGCGTTGACCAG
Source organism: Bassia scoparia (assembly GCA_008642245.1). NCBI lineage: Eukaryota > Viridiplantae > Streptophyta > Magnoliopsida > Caryophyllales > Amaranthaceae > Bassia > Bassia scoparia. Next base: position 122,704 of record SNQN01000692.1, read on the forward strand.
GCATGTGCCGGTCATGTGACTTCATAAAGTTGGTTTTTTTAATTTTTTTTTCTTTTTGCCGCCTCCCACAACCACCCACCCCCTTCCCAGCTCTGCCGCCTCCCACCCCCGTTTAAGACTGCCACAAGAAATTTCAGGAAAGCTAACATCCTTGGTAAAAGGGGCTTTGGGACCGTGTACAAAGGGGTTTTACCTCATCAGCAAGTAGTCGCGATAAAGAAATCTAAAATAAGCAGTGAGAGTCAAGTGGARCAATTCATCAACGAGGTGGTCATACTTACTCAGATTAACCACCGAAATGTTGTCAAACTCTTAGGATGTTGTTTGGAGACAGAAGTGCCACTATTGGTATATGAATACGTCTCAAATGGTAACTTGTATCAGCTCATTCATGAATACAATGATGCCTCGTGGCTTTCGTGGGATAATTGTCTAAGAATTGCAACAGAGGCTGCTAACGCAATTTCTTATCTTCACTCTACAGCTTCGACACCCATAATTCACAGAGATATCAAGACGGCCAACATTTTGTTGGATGACAACTTCACTGCCAAAATATCCGACTTTGGAGCCTCAAGGCTAGTTCCCATCAACCGGCAAGTTACCACCTTAGTCAGGCACTTTCAAAATGAACCATTTGACAAGAAAAAGTGATGTCTATGGTTTGGAGTAGTTCTCCTAGAGCTATTAACTAGGCGCAAACCACTGTTGTGGGGAAGTGGGTGGTGTGGAGGCGGCAGAGTGGGAAGGGGGTGGTGGTTGTGGGGGCAGAAAAAAATAAAAAAAAACAACTTTATGAAGTCACAGTGACGGCAATGCCTGGTCAACGCGGAAACGCCACAGGTGGTGGTCACAAAAACTTTGCTATAAAAGGTGATTTAGAACAAATAAGCTTACAAAAGTGGTTTGTGACAAACCACCTTTACAAAAGGTGGTTTCTCTGACAAAATTGCTAATTTTAATAGGTTTTGCTTGGAAATTTTAGGATTAATATTTGAGAAAAAAGGTGTGTTACTCTATTATGCTTTCCTAATACGTACTATAACCAATATATCCTACTGTGCAATATAATTAATGAGATATAAAGATACCAAGTATACATAACCAATCTATCGTAGAATATAATATCATACTGTTCTCTATGTACAAGAGACATGCAATAACTTTTTAATGCGACAATTTAGGGAGCGTTTGGTATGATGAGTGTAAATGGAATGGAAAGGATTTTAATAATAAGGAGGGGAAAGGTTAATAATTAGTGTTACCTTGGTTAATTGTTTGGTATTTTAATGGAATGGAAACATTTCGCCATTATTAAACATCTTCGCAAGATCATCTCCAAAATTTTAACATCATCAAATAATCACCAGACTAAAATAAAAATCATCAACATCATCAGGTACCTTCATCAGGGTTCATTACCATCAAAATCAAATCATCAAAATCATTCAAATAGTTGTGGTTAAACAAACAGAAGCAAATTGTTTCAACTATTTCTAAAAAAATTCTGAAGTATTGGATCGACAGTAAGGAAGTAAGGTCGTTTGATGCCAAAAAAAATAGAGATCAAGTGAATTATAGGAGATTGAAGATGAGAGTTGAGAGAGATAAGTAATATGTTTATTTCCAGATTTCCGGAGGAAACGGTTTTTGTTTCCGTCATGTTTAGACTGGAAACAACTTGGCGGATTGTGTTTCAGCTTTGAAACGGTAACGATTGCCTCTTGCTCTAAACAAACAAACAAACTGTCACGGCAAGGCTTATACATATCCGTTTCCAAGCTGTCATAAAGCCATACCAAACACCCCCTTAATATATTAACAAACAAAGAGGGTGTTTTACTATCAAAAAACAATACTCCCTTCGATTTCTAATGTAAACTAGGAATAATGTATTCCGTATTATAATGTGAATAGAGTCAAAAAATGGGAGAGATTGTATGTTAAAGAGAGTTGACTCAAGTGGTAATTAAGCAACTTGATGTCGCTTAAGGGAGGTCTCGAGTTCGAGCCTTACCGTAAGTAGAAACTCTTATTAGGAGACTCACCCACCATAAGCTAGGTGTGCAACCCGGATGGAATCCGGATGTAGTCGGAGCTAAACTCCGGCGAACCGGGTAGGCAAACTAAAAAAAAGAGGGAAGGTATAGAATGTGTGTAGTCCCCGGTAGGGGTGAAACTAAATCGGTTTAAAACCGAATACCAAACCGAACCGTATTTAAAATATGGTTCGGTTTTTTAAAAAAATTGGAGCAGTCTGGAGTCAAATTTTCTAAAAATTCGGTTTTCGGTTTGGAGTCGGTGTGAGAGAGGAAAACCGAACTCCAAACTGCACACCGAATTAACGACAAGCAACTTGGTACACAATTTGCCTAAAAACAACTAGACTACTAGTAAAGCTATGCTGAAATTTCCTAGCATTTCTTTCAAGCCAAATAGCATACACAACTTCCACAAATAACATGTCATACAACTCATGCTTAGCCTGCTTTCCTCGGATCATCTTGCAGCTTGATCGTCAGCTTGATCGCCAAAAGCCTCAATAGGACGAGAAATTATGCAGTAAATTAAGACAAGAATTCCACACCTCATGAGCATAACTACATTCAATGAATATATTTCAAACCACTTACTGGTATTTATAATGCATTTGTCAGTTGTTCTAAATAATTATGTAATTACATGTCATATTATTTGGGTTCTTTATGGTTAGTTTGTTGATTATTGTTTGAAGTCAATGGTTTGTGCATTATATACTGATCAAACTATGTATCATTAAATATCTTATTAAAAAGGTAATTTTTCAGCTTGATCGTCAGTGTTGTTCTTGTTATTTCTGTGCTTGCTGCTATGTCCTGCTACTGCATGTTAACTTGCTTTGTATCCATGTTGTATCTTGGGCCTTTTTATTTCCTTTAGGTTCAAGACTGATATTATGAAACTAGAAATCTAGTAAATCTTGTTATAATAAATAAATATTAGTTTCTTATGTGAGGTTGTATGTTATTGTATTATATTTATATCTATGTCAAAATTTCAGATGAATTTATTCTTGATTATGGAGTTGAATGCTATCGTGCAAATGATGGTATGTTGCTATCCAAGACCAAGCAGTGCTGCTGTCCGCGCACCGAGTTGGTGCTCCTGTTCGTATCTGACCTTCTACTGCTGCTTAGCAACAATCACTGTCCGAATTAGACCCTTTGTTGCTGCTATCAAGTTTGATCCTATGTTGCCTGCTACTATTGGTTCTATTGTTCTGCTGCCGAAGTGGTTGATTTAGTTTTACTGTATGCATGGTTGGTTTTCACATGATAGACCTACTCTTGGTGAACCCTTCATAGAAGGTGGTACCTAAAAAAGGCATTGATGCAAATTATGYCTCCTTGCTAGGATTGTTTTGTTAGAAGCTTTTACTTGTTTATATGTCCCAAATGGATGTATAGTTGTCATGATTTGGCTATATTTTTTGTTTGTGTACAGATTTTTTTTTATTTGTAATAATATATAATTTTTTGTGTGTTGAATTAATAAAAAAATATATTATGATTACATCTATATTTCAGTGTAAAAGTTTGAATTGCTGGTGCTTCTAATAAACTAATTGTTAAAATTTTGAAGTTACATCTAAATATAATAGGGAACAACATATCAAAATGTCCCTAAATGTATTTTGAAGCTACGAAATATAATTGCCTCTAAAGGTTAGTGGTTTAGGCAACAATATTTGTGTGCCCCAAAAAGGTTACATTAGAGGCAACTAATAAATACCGACGAACTTATGGTTACCTCTAAACATAAGTGGTCCTAATTGAAATATGTTTTGTTTGACTCAAAAAGGTAGCATTAGGAGCAAMTTACAATTAGTGATAGCCTAATGGTTACCTCTAAACATAAGTGACTTTACCAGTACTATTACTTGTGTGCCTCAAAAACGTGGCATTTGGGGCAATCAATAATTAGCGACAAATTTATGGTTGCCTCTAAATGTAAGTGGTTTTAGTAGCATCATAACATGTGTGCTTCTAAAAGGTAGTATTAGGAGCAGCCTATTGACAGGCTTGTCGCGTACCTATCAAAAATAACCTATTAAAACTAACTAATGTAGCTAGTGGTAACAGGGTCGAATCCACAAGGAAGCAACAATTAATTATTAACTAATTAAAAGCATCTAGATTAGTAAAAGAGCCTTTGATTGATTATATTGACTACTACTAATGAAAGCAATGAATTAAATAACAATAAACTATAATAAACTAAAGTCTAGGGCTATGGTTCACTATAGCAGTAATTGACAGCAAATTGGCATCAACAATTCATAACATTGCATAATCAAACAGGAACAAAGCTCACTCGAATCAATTGAACCATAGAACTACTCCTAACCGTATCTCTAGACCTAGGAAAGTCTCATTCTACCTATTGATGTTGATCTTGTTATAAGTCTCAATCGCTAGATCTAGAGACTTGTGACTAATCAGATTAAGCAATTAAGTCGGGCCCTACGAAATTGATTAACATGAATAACAATCTAATAGGAATTTGATTAAAAGCCAAGCCATGAATTGAATCAACCAATTATAATCAATCATATTGCTATAGATCCCCAATCGCTCTAGAAATTAGACTACTCGCTCATAATTAAATTAAACATGATGATTGTAATTGGGAAAGACATAATCAAAGTAAAGAATAATTAAAAGCAATAATAAAAACCTAGAATAATTGAAAACAATAATCAAGACTCTAAAAATAATTCAAAGCAATAATCAAAGCATAAATAATTAAAAGCAATGAGAAAACAAATTAAAGAAGGAAATAATTACCAAAGAATGATTGCAATTGATCAATGAATGAATGATTTCTATTGAAAGTGTCAAAGTTAGGGTTCTTCACAATAATACCTCCTTGGGGTTTTTTTCTCCTTGAAATTAATTATGGAATAAAAGATACTAAAAGAATTAGGATTTCTATCCTCTTAAACATCAGAAATTCCTAAATTAAACTAAGCTTGCTAAATTACAATCATGCCCTTCATTAAAATCCAATTAAAAAGTCGACTTAAGTGAAGAATCGAGCCTCGATCCGATCGGATCGGATCCAGTTCTGGCAGCTGAATCGTCCATCTTCTAGAGGCCATAATTTGAGCTCCGGTGGTCCAAATCACGCATGTGACCTATCAAATCGAAGCTCTCGAAGTCTAGCTTCCAATGCAGTTGGAATCGCACCAATCCGACGAACGAAACATAAGTTATGGTCAAAAGAGTGAGCATGTATCAACTTCTTTGTCGCTCCACTCCTAGCTCCTTGCCACTTCTACTAAACTCCGTAGTGCTTGCAAATAAGCCCCGAAATCACTCCAAATAAATGGAAGCAACCTAAAACTTACTCAAACACTAAACAAACAACATTAGTAGCAAAGAGGGCCTTAAGAAGGCCAAAAACCATTCGATATAGCAAGAGAAATGGGAGAAAAACCATATAACAATACAATACATCAAACTCCCCCAAGCCAAACTCTTGCTTGTCCTCAAGCAAGCTAATATAGACTCTCAATCTAAACACGTCTCACCCCATAAAAACAACATCGCAACCATGCTCGCAACCAATCCCTCAAACAAAGATTCCAAGTAGTTCAATGCCTATCCAAGAACATAAATCATCCAAAACACAACTAGCCATCAAGTATAGAGAGGTGAATAGGAATCAAGGAAGACTACTCACTAGTGACACTCCTCTCTTTGTGTGGTGGGTTAAAAATGAACCCATTCCCTCACCACCCCACATGTGCATAAAATGTGCACATGAATCAACTTTTTGTACCTAAAATACTAAAGGCACCCTCCCATCTCACCAACACTCATGTGTTTGAAAGGGTTATCAATAGCACTCAACCTACAAGTCGACTCGAAATGCATACACAACTCAACAACTTGGCAAGGTACTCAATCTACAAGACACAAATGGACACATGTTTATCAAGTGAGGACTTTTAATAGCTTGTAATGGGGCTAAGGTTAGGGGTAGGATAAATTTTGGGATATGTGAGCTAAAAGTCTAACTCAAGGGAGCATACATCAATCAACACTAATAGCCAAGTGATAAGGCTAAGACAACTCAAAGCAAACTCCAACTCGAATAACCAAAACCATCCAACTCCAAGAACCCCAACTACATCGCATCATCATCTTTTTATTTTACAACAAGACACAAGTGCAAAGGCATTATATGACTAATAAACTATAAAATAAAACTTATTTTTGGATTTTTTTTTCTTTTTCACTTTTTTTTCTTTTTTTTCATTTTTTTTCTTTTTTTTTTTGATAAAGAATAACTAAATAATACAACTAACTTTTGCCTTGCACTATACATAGAAACGATGACAATACTCAAGCTAAGGAACCAAATGCGAAACACAATACCACCCCAACTATCAACCAATCACGAGCCTCCAATAAAAACACCCACAAAACACACATCACCCTCCAATATGCTCCCCCAAGCCAAACTTGGGTTACTCGAACAAAGTCAAAATAGGGTTGTAATGTAGGTAATCATGAAATGAAAGGATTCAGGCTCAAAATCAGGGATTAAGGGATAATAATGTTTCTAAACACTGAAGCACGGCTCCTAACAATGAAAGCCTCCTATCATGCTCAACATATGACCAAATAGCCACCTAGACAAGTACCAAGCCAAGACTAAGAGATAATGACACACCAGGAACTAGCACACAAGAAAGAAATATGAATGATTATCAATTAAGCTCAAATCCTCTCAAGTTCAGTTCTTCCTCGTTCCAAAGATACATCAGGCTAGTCATATCAGTCAAATCCAGTCAAGGAATCAGAAAAGCAACCACAAGTTCACCAAGGTCGAGTTCAAGTTCTAATTTATTTTCTAAACTA
>SNQN01000693.1:1697-27366 GCA_008642245.1 Bassia scoparia
TCTGAGGAAACAAGTATCCAAACCAGCTGGTTCCCAGAACCAACTATATTCATACATAATCATCCTGTTTCCTGTAATGGTTTGTCATCATTCAAAACTTAAGGGACTCAACAGGTAGGCACAAACAAAATCTAAGACAAGGTAAAATTGTGGAATAGTCACCAATATGTTTGGTAAGCACAACCAAAATCCAAGACAGGGTCAAATTATGGAAGAATAACAATTACTGAATTATCGCATAACTTTGAAAAGTGAAATGATTACAGTAACAGCAAAATAGTTGCAGCTTCCTACATATTCCACCTTCCCTATCTACATCAGAACAAGGGTGTAATTTATTTACCTTCCCTAATAGTGTATTAAGAACCCTAACCCCAAAAAATTTGAAATAAAATTAAAATTAAAATCTGCCACAACCCTTACCCTAAATAGCGGCGGTGAGGACTGGCGTCGCGTGAGGAGTGGCGTGAGGCGTGGCGTAGCATGAGGAGAAAGAGGGAGAAAGGGAGAAGGAAAGAGAAAGGGAGAAAGAAAGAGGATGGTGGCGCTGGGCTCGTGCGGCGATGAGGGAGAGTCGCTTGAGTGAGGGAGAAAGACGCCGGCGACGGTGAGGGAGCGACGAGGGGTTTGGGGGTTTGGGGGTTTTGCGTGTAAGAGAGTCGAAGAGATAGAGTGAGAGAGTCATTGTGCGTGTTTTTTTTTTGTTTTTGGGGGTTTGAGTGTCGTTGTACGACTTTTATTTTTTTTCAAAAAAAAAGTTAGCGACCGAAATATCGGTCGCTAATTTGTTAAACACGCGAGGGGAAACAAACTCATGCGGCCAAAGACTGAAGGGCTTAGCGACCGATTTTTCGGTCGCCAATAGAGTAATAGCGACCGATAAATTGGTCGCAAAAKATTTGCGACCGTTTTCGGTCATTAACGGTCACTAAAAGCGATCGCCCGAAGGCAAATTTCTAGTAGTGTTTGTTTCCACATTTTCAATTTCTTTTTGTTTTTCCACATGGTTCTTGTGTGTTTTTGAAAACTTTTGCCTGGTTTCTTTTATTTATGGGAGTTTGTGGGATTTTCTTTGGAAACCCTCACGAGAAACAATGTCGTCCTTCCTAGGCGACTAGGCCGGTGTTAAGGGGCTTGTCACTTGTTTGCCAAAACGTGACCGTTGATCCTACAAAAGTGAGCTAGTGTATAGTTTCTTCTCTTTCTTTCTTTTTGATTTTCTTTGGCTCGAGAAGCGCCAAAGGTCTAGTTTGGAGGACGTTTGATAACGTGAACCAAAGTGGTTCGCTTTCTCTCCCAATTGTGGCCCTTTTGTTGTTTAAACTCCGATATCATTTTGGCTAGCCTTTTGTCTAGCTTTCCACTTGTATAGTTTTTGTGCGTATTTTAGTGCGTTTTACGTAATTTCTCTAGACTTTCACCATTCTTTCTTCTCTCAAATTGCAAGATTCGTGTATAGTTTACAAGTTCGCCTTGGTTTGATTTTTGCAAGTGTTTGTTGCCTAAAAAAGTTGTTTCCTTATACTCTAACATCTTCTTCGGGCCATATATTTATGCACTACTTATTAATTATAGGTGAGGATTGTTTCATTAGAAGTAGACTATATAGCTTCCGCACGATAATATATAAGCTTAATTTGAGAATCCGAGGAAGAAGTTAATGGTCGTTCGAATCTTGGGAGAAGCCTAGCGAGCCCTCGCCAGACTTCCACTTTCGAGGCATCAGGCAGAAGCTTCAGTGAGCCCTCGCTAAGCCGACAGCCCTCTCCAGGTCCCAGGGAGCTCTGTTCCAACTGCAGTCAGATCGTCCCAAGCAAAAAGTTAGGCGCAGCCTCCATTATAAAGGCCAACGAGCCCTCGCCAAACCAGCAAGCCCTTGCGTCACTTTTCTCCAGAAAATGATCAGAGCAGTGAGTTTGGGCGAGCCCTCGCCCATTTCCTTGCGCCTTGTTAACTTAATCTAGTTTGCACGCGAAGCTAAAGAGTCCAGCGAGCCCTTGCTGCCCTTATGGTTTGACCACTGATTTTTTCTTCTTCTTCTGTTGACTTATGGATTGTTAATTGCAACATGTGATTTTTTAGTAATGGCAAATTATATTTTTTGAAAACTTGTTAAGAGAGCGATGTATATAGGTAAAGAAGTAGTGGAGAGTAGAGAGGTAGCTTGTATTAGAAGTTTAGTTTTTACATTTTTTTGAATTTATCTTCCAATTCATCATCTTCTTCAATCGCAAAGAGAGAGAAAAACCTCCATTGTTGTTCATAAGATTAGCTTGTAGATTCTTCGTTACTTGGTCGTTTTTAGCAGTCTTATATCAATTTCATATGATTTTTTGCTGTGTAGTTCCTTTTATGCACTGATTTTTCAGTTTTGTGCTGAGTTGTTTGAGTTTTATCAATTTCGTTTTATGAAGTTTGTGGTTCTCATTTCAATTGATTTTTGTTCCTTTTGTTGTGGCTTTGTTCTATGGTTGATTTACGTTGTTTGGTATTTTTTTGCCATGGTTGAGTATTGATGTTGATCTTGAAACCTATTTTCTTGAGTTTGAGTTTGCAATTCCATGGCATTTCTGATCTAGCATTGAAATTGTTGCTTTTGTGTTTGTAATCATGACTAGTGAGTAGTTTCTTAGCCTCGGAAGCCCAATCATGGCTTGTTTTAATGCTAAAGTGACATTACAATTCTCAATCTCTCATAATTTCCCAAATTATGGCTTCTTGATCATGTTTAGAATTAGAATTGGCCATCTAAGGCTTCACATGTGATAGGATTCATTTTGATTAATCCAAGACGATGGGTGTTTGACTTAATAGCTAGCTTAATTGACTTTTGGACTAAACCTTGTTAGAATTAGAAGGGGACTTCGATTTGAACTGGTTTAGGATGATTGAATGACTTGGAAAACGATTCGATTACCCACCTAAGCTAGAGTCATAACAACAAGTTATTTGAATGAGGAGATTCTTTTGATTGGCATTGATTGAGCTAAGATTAGGTAACCTAGTGATCCTAGGTGCTTTGCTATTGATTTTACAACCTAATTCTTTCCTTAGTTGAAGGTTCTGTGGTACTCAAGAGGGGGGGTGAATGAGTTTCCTGCTATTAGCCTATTTTTCTTTTCTCTTCAGATTGTGTATGAGGAACCAGTTAGGCTGGTTCCTGTTAAGCAACGGAATAAAAGCAAAGTAATATGAACACAAAGATTTAACGAGGTTCACCCAACTATGAGTACGTCTCCTACCCTATGTTCTTTATTAATCTACTCAAAAAACAAAGAACACACTCCTTGTTGTTTCCCTACTTTCGGGAACAGCACACACACACTCAACTCTGAATGTGCACTCGACTCACACTCGTAAGTCCAACTTGTGTTTGAACTCACAAACACTCACCAAGCTTCCAACCCCCTCTGTTGAATGCCTACAATATAAAGTTCTCTCTTTTGAATTTACTTCTAAAAGCTAATAAGAGAATTGATTTGCTCGATTTGTGCTCTTGTATATGATGATGTAGGGTTTTTGTGCTTGTGTTTGTTTTCTCTCAAAATTACTCTTTTTTTTAACCGTGGAGAGAGATATGGATATATGAACTTAGATGAGTATATAATATGCATGGAACGAAACGACCTAAACCTAGTTACCATAAATCACATATCTGTCGGTCAAGGCAAGATGTGATTTTATGGAAAGTATTTATCGTATTTGACTTAATCACAAGGATAGAATCAAATAAGATAAATACTCCTAGGATTATTAGGTAACCAAAATATATCCTCATCTATTTTCCAGCTGCTTAGAATATTTTAAAAACGAATCTTTGAAAAATATTTTAGGAAAATCTTTTTCAAATCTACAGCTATTATATTTCCACACACGAGACCAATGGTTCCCTAGCGTGGTTCCCTAGGATGAGTATGTTATGAATTTTGTTCAAGACTTATACCAGAAGTCATAACATAACTCCAAAACACTTAAGCACTTATAACACCCTTACAACAAATCATAACTACGGAGCACATTACATGAAAAACTATATTAAACACTTAAGAACATTCTTCCATTCTTCATGTAATTGTGACACCTAAATGTGTCTCCCAAATGAGTAATCAATGATGAAACATACCGCGTCTCGCAATTGTTTCGACTTAGAAAGATGCTTGAACTCATAAAAGTTGAAATACGTGAGGTCATACTCGAACTATTGAGCAAAGGACAAAAAAGGGGGCAAAAATATTTCTTAATATTTTCTATTTTTAGATTTTTTAAAATAATTTATATTGGTGATCTCCATAATTCCACTTTTCATTGCACTCTTCACATTTTTCTGAGCTCACCAGTATTTTTAGATTATTTTCTGATTTCTTTTATTTTCTATGATTTTTATAAGTTTTATACGCACAAAATAAAAAAAAATACAAAATACACACAAAAAATACCCCGGAAATACGTGGAACTTCTGAAACACTCTAGAACTCCTTGCTGGAGAGCAAGGGTGTCTAGGTGCATCGAATCAAGGCAAATCACGAAATAAAATCGGAGGAAATCAAAAAAATACGCGCAGAATAATCGAGCGTATATACGCAGGGCCTGCGTATATACGCTCCTAGGCTGCGTATATATGCAAAGCCTGCCTATTACGCAGGTCTCCTGCGTATATACGCCCGATTTCCCTCCTCGTGCCTATAAATGCGTGCCTTGCTCATTTCGACACACACACGTCTATTCAGCCTACACGTCCTAAACTTGCGTATTCTCACTCTCACACTCTCATACACTCTAAACACATACATTCTTGAGTTCTAGCATCAATTCTGTTTCGATCCAACGGCGAAATCAAGGTATAACTCTGAGATTACTCACCTAAGACATCTCTTTTTGACTCTTTTTAATTCCTTTGACACTTTTAATTTGACTAACTATTATGCGAGTTCAATTAATTAACGCAATGTAGAAAACCGACTCTTGAATCATTTCGTGTAAATATGTAGGATTGTTTTTCACGTTTTTTAATTCATTTATCATCATCTTGTCGCAATTTATTATTATGCATATTGTTATTGTCAATACTACGCGTTTCTTGTTTCGATTAGCAATTCAATCAAAGGGCGTTTCCTTTTAGTTTTACTTTAACAATTTGCTTATTCGCAGTGACAAGGTGAGAAGGACACACATGTATATTATATTGCTTTACTAACCTTTGTTTCATGTTTCGTTTGTACATATTCTATCACACTTGTATATATTGCTTAAACAAGACCGAAATTCAATTGCTTGTCGCATTAAAGTCAGATAATCATGGACGACCGGTTTTATAGGCACCTTATTAATATTGACTAACAATCAAGTTATCGCATTACCCATGGTAGAAGTCATTGTTTGTATATAATAGCAACCCACCTAGTAATATTAGGTTAGTGCGCTTCAAGATCAAATCGACAGATTTTCATGAATTAATTGTTATGACTATGGAACTACAATGAGACCGATAGAGGCCGCTACATGCGGGCGATTGGGTTACTGATTCAATCCGTACCATGTCCGATCCCCGAACCCACACTTTGGTTACTGGACCTATTTGTGGGGCCACTAGTTTGGCACCAATGTTTCGAGCGTCCGTGAATAACCTATATAAGGCACGGTGGCGATCCCTCAATTCGACAACACACCCCAACGCATTGACATGCGGATTCCATGGCTCAATTCCATGACACTGAAGCTGAGGTCAACCCTTCGAAGGGGGGGTGAAGCCTTACAGTAATCTTCCAAGATCGACTTGTGGAGCTTCCTAGAATTCTTCAGTTAAAGACATCACTTCTTTCTTCGAATGACTTTGAAAGGCTTCCATTCTCTAAATCTTAGAATCAACTCAATTACTACACATGTAACGTGGTTAAAGTACAATAAAGAGTATATGACTACTTTTCAGTATAGTAGTCTAGGAAACAGTTCCTACTGGTTCCCCACTAGTACATAGAACATTTATTCACTCAGCTATTCCCTGTAAGGAGACAAGTTATTATCAGCATATAACTCATATAAGTATTAACTTGTCTAGAAAACAGTATTCTATAATAGCTGGTTCCCTGACCAACTATATTCATGGTAAAGTATCCTGTTTCCTGAAGCTGTTTGTCATCACTCAAAACATAAGAGATTCAACATTAGTTTTCAATTACTTCTAGCTTCTTAAAACCTCAAAATTTGTTTTCAAAACCCCCAAATCATCGATTCTTAAGCTTGACAAACCTAGTCTCTCCATGGATTGACCCTTTGCTTGCCTCTATACTAGTATAAAGAGAAGTCGAGGTATTAGAAATTTTATTTATGTGGTTGACCCCATTCGGTTTTCAACGACTCGATTGAAAGTCACCCGTCACCTTAGCAAGCCTACCACTAGCCACGAACACCCCTGCTCGTGCATCATCAAAACCCAATTTCGAACARTTTCGAAACAATATCGATTATTCGAATAAATTTGAGCATGTTCGAACAATTTYGAAAACAATAGTACTCAAAATAAGTTCAAAACAAGYTTCTCGTAGTAATTCACAATCTAGTTGAACCAAAATCGAAGAATTAATATTTCAAAATCAAATTGGGTAAAAACTTAACGTTTTAAATTTGTTTTGAATCAAACTCTTTGATTTCAAAATGAAAACAACAATACAGTACACGATTTTGCAATGAATTTCGCCAAAAGTTATTTAATTTTGGATTATAGTTTGGATCAAATGTTGGGGTAATACAAATTTTTATAATACTTCCTTTRTTCAAACACTTCGAACATTTTTTATAATACAAATTTCTATAAATTCAACTAAAATTAAAATCATATTTTAATTTTAATGAAGTATCAAATACTGAATTCCAATCAATTAAAACAACTTTTAATTATGCAAATTAATCCATATATCAAATCCTTTCCCTAATTGGATAATAACAAAAATTTTGCATCAAAATTATGAACAACGTTAANTTCAAACACTTCGAACATTTTTTATAATACAAATTTCTATAAATTCAACTAAAATTAAAATCATATTTTAATTTTAATGAAGTATCAAATACTGAATTCCAATCAATTAAAACAACTTTTAATTATGCAAATTAATCCATATATCAAATCCTTTCCCTAATTGGATAATAACAAAAATTTTGCATCAAAATTATGAACAACGTTAACATAWGCAAACGGCTAACTAATACCACTGTTGGGTTTTAAATGCATATAGTGGAATTTCAAAAATTATGAACAACGTTAACATATGGAAACGGCTAACTAATACCACTATTGGGTTTTAAATGCATATAGTGGAATTTCAAAAATTATGAACAACGTTAACATATGCAAACGGCTAACTAATACCACTGTTGGGTTTTAAATGCATATAGTGGAATTTCAAGAATCATATTCTTAACATTTAAAAAGGATCAAATGCATTTGATTAATGAGTATCAAATAACAAGATTTAGAATTAACCTTTGCATTGTTGCGTGAATTCCTCTTTCGCGTTCTTCATTTGCGAGAGATAAGAGCCTCAAATGTGACTTCTCTATTCGGTCCACTGACTTGTATCAGCACTCCACCGCTACTAGATGGTCGAAATTAATTTCCACTTCTAATGGAGATGTGAAACTAGTTTTAGAGAGAGAAAATAGGAAAAATGGAAACGAATAATCCCACCTTTTGGTGGTCTTCAATAAATAATCCAATCTGAGCGTAATTACGGAATATACTAACCTTTAACACCCATCTTCAATAATTATACTAAATGACCTATAACCTGTTAAACAAGTCATTTTTTATTTATTTTTTATTTTTTAATATTATTTTTAGGGTAATCCCTCACCCATACACCCCTCCTAAGTCCTAACCACCAAACCACCCCAACAGCCACCCCTCCTTGGAAAATCACCCTGCTGCCAGCCTGCCACCACTCCTACCACCTTCGAAACTCCAGCCACCACGTACCACTAGCCACTCCTCCTCCTCCCTTGAAAATCGCCTGCTGCCACCTTTCTTTTCCCACCTTCGAAACTCCAACCACCACCACTAGCCACTCTTCCTCCTCCTCCCCCCTCGAAAATCAACCAGCTGCCTCTCCTCTTCCTCCCTCGAAAATCATCCCCCACCTTCAATTCGACAATCCAGCCGCCTCTCCTCTTCCTCCCTCGAAAACCACTCCTCCTCCTCCTCCCTCRAAAATCATCCCCCACCCCCTCAAAAGCCCTAATCTAACCACCAATCGAACCAACACCCTAACCTAAACACCAATCGAAACCAAAATCCAAATTATAACTACCGTTGTAAGTCAATTCAAACGAGAAATAAAGAGAGAGAAGCGGGGCGACGGTGGTGGTTGAGAGCACACGCGGTGAGGGATGGAGGATTTGCGAGGGAGGGCGATTGTACGAGGGAGGCCAACGATCAGGAACTTATTTGTACTTATCTGAACTTATATTATCTTATTTAAACTTATTGATACTTATTAGAACTTATTGATACTTATTTTGTGAGAGAACAAAGTAATGATTACACTTATTAGTATTGAACTGAACTTAGTGATACTATTGATACTTATTGATACTTATCTGAACTTATGTGAATTTATGTTATTCAATAAGTATCGAAAAAAGTTGAAAAGAACATACCCTTTATGATTTTATTCTTGTGCACTAACCTAACGGGCTGGAGCGTGATTGTGAAGAGATTAGACTCGTAGCATTCTCCCCCGTTATCCACCTCAAGGCCACAATCTCAGTCGGCCACAGACACAGTAGCCAAAGTACCAAAACTCTCCCGTACAAATACAAAATGACACAAATGACACAAATAACACAACACACCAGCAAGTTGCATTGTTGCAAAACCTCAAAATGCAGATGGATTCTCCAAGACATAACACAAACCCACTCCAATCCATCTCAAGCTTCATCCAACACCTCACCACTGACCTCTCAACTCACCTTCACAATGGCCGCAAACTCGCCGGAAACCTAATCTCCACTCTCTCACCTCCTCAACCGCCTCTATCTCTCTCCTCTCCTTTCGCTTCCATTRCTGCGCMGGCGAAGCAGTCATACGACGCCGCTCTGAGCTCCGCCTATGTCGCCAAAACTCTCGCTGGAACTTCGGTTTACACCGTCAGCAATACTAACAACGAATTTGTGCTGATTTCTGACCCTCATTATGGCGCTAAGTCTATTGGGTTGCTTTGCTTTCGTCAAGAGGATGCTGAGGCTTTTCTTGCTCAGGTTTATCATCATTCTGAATTCGATTTTGCATGTTTACTCATCGTCTTGTACCGTTGTTGAATTTCGGATATCTTACTGGTTATTGTATTTTCTTGGTTGTTATTTGGTTGATAGGTTTAAAATGAACTTCTTGTTATTGTTGTTGCTGTTTTTTTTACATTCATTGCTTTATGTAATTATTTATTCATCTCCTGTTAAATCATGGATTTTGGGAATCATTTGATTACTTTATTTATATTGTTCCCGATAATTTCAGGTTCAAATGAGGAGGAAGGAGCTGAAGAGTCAAGCTAAGATTGTTCCAATAAGCCTAGACCAGGTGAGTAATGTTAATGCGAATTGATGCTCCAATTGTGAATTTTGACATGTTTTTGTTCCTTTTATTGTATTGCTGGTTTAGATTAGAGAGTTGAAAATCTTGTTTTCCCTTCTTGTTCATAAGTGTTTTTTGCCCCATTGTATGTGATTTGAATGGTGGGTTAAAAATTACAGTAGTTTCTTTTACTCGAATATAGTTATAATAGTATCTGGCTAATATCGTTTTATGGTTAGTTAGTCATTATTTGAGTGTATGCGCATGGTAGAATGGTATTATTGGTTGACAATCGAGATGGCAATGGGTAGGACAGTAGGATCAGGACGGCATTTTAATGGATCCATATCCACCTCAGATTTGTAAGACACAGCGAATGAGCATCCATATCCATGCCCAGTGGGTTTTGTAGATGCAATTCTAAAGTGATCCAAAAACTAAACCATGCCTTTCTCTGCTTTTTTTTTTTTGTGATATACTCCCTCCGTAACATATGTCCCGCAAGTCGCAACTCTTGTATTAAGTTGTGTTAACATTGTAAATAAGCTTAATTGTGTTTAGTTGTAAAGTAGAAGAGGAAAGTGCATTAATTTGTGTGGTAAAATTGGAGGGAAAGGTTTTGAGTGAATAGGACAAATTAATGGAAGAACCACTTTGGTGTCTTTTTCCACATTTCACGTGATATGGTACAAGGGAGGGGGGAAACTTTTAGGCTAAATTTGGAATGAAGTACARGTGTTGCAAGAATTATATTACGGACGAATATAGAAAGAGTTGTGAGAATTATTTTACGGAGGGAGTATATATTATTTTGAAGTGATTAAAATTACATTTCACACCTCCATCAGCACATGTTCAAGTTTAATACAACTACTCTCTCCGTCTTAAATTTTTTTAAGGGTCCATCTTGAGACTGTATTTTTACTAATGTATGTAGAAATAACTTACAAAGTGAATAGTACCCATTTAGCACTAAAGTGAATAGTCCAACTTGCAAAGTAAATGCAACAATTTAAAAAATATGTAGGGAGAAATACAAAACAATAAATTCATACAAATAACACTAAAGAGAATCTTCAGAATTGTTAGTTATCTGCCTTTAGAGATGTGATGGTAGTCTCCATCTACTTATGCAAAGTTACAACAAAAAGAAGGGTTGGGTTATAACATTTCTGCTGCCAGTTTCTTGCATGTCGCGTCGCCTAATGCTTGATCGGCGCACAAAATATTTTGTTTTCGTCTACCTCTTTATTCATTATAAAKGTACTTGGTACGTACTACTTACTCTCAAGGTCTAAGTCTCAAGGTCAATATCATCAATTAGTGTTGTATTCATTAATAATTTAATATAGTACAATTTTGGATGTTAGGAGATGTGAATTGCTATTGGTTTAACTGTTCACATATTTTTATTTATCTATTATTTTGTTACAAATCACCTTTTTTTTTTGTACATTGATAAGGAGCAACTTAATTTGTGAGCCATGGTCAATATGATAAAATAGGCGTCCCTTCAAAAAATATGATACRATAGGTGGCACTCAAAATTTTAATTTGTAGACCTAGAACAAATTCTAGGTTGTCGACTGTCATAGTAAAGCTAAGCTGTCCTTGCTTTCTATGTTAGATTGGATTCCCCAATGTGTAATTTTTCTGCTGCCAGTTTCTTGCATGTTGCTCGTGTGAAGCTCATGATGAATTTTTTTCTTTTTTGGTGCAAGTGATTAATTTTTGCTTAGTGCACTGAGTTAAAATAAGTGTTTGGATCCTATTGCCTTGTTCCTTTTCTCTTTTGTGCAGGTATACATGTTAAAAGTTGAAGGAATTGCATTCCGCTTCTTGCCTGACCCTGTTCAGATAAAGAATGCATTAGAGGTTAGTCTTTTGTTTCACTGATGTAAGTGTCTACCCATTGATTGACATTCTATAGGATCTATATGTGAAGATCAATTAATCAATCACTTTGGTTCATGTCATAAGATGTGAGTCATGTGACAAAGTTTTACTTACACCGGGTTTCATTGCCGACCTCCTCTATTCAGGTTTTGGATTGGCAACAGGAAACCCGCAGATTTTGTAATATACTCAAATTGTATTTTTTTCCCTGCTGCTGTCTTTGTCAATTGTTGAAACTGGATGTTTCGCTAAGGTTGTGTTACTCTAATGTCAACTTTTGACGTGTTTTAGAGGCTGGTATAGAATTTCGATACCTTTTAGTTATTTATTTTTATCTCTGAGAGTCTAATTCGACTATTTTTTTGCTTCTTTCTCATGTTAAGATGTTCACATAAAGAATTTGAAAGCTTAGCTTACCTGTATTCACTAAGTCAAATAGTCAATTTTACTTAAGGTAATAGAGTTGCTCATTGAATTCAGTAAAAATGCTCAAAACTTTAACATTGTATGTTCTTCTATTGCTTATCAAAGTCAACCGCCAAATTTGAATATTCAGTATGACACTGCAATGATACAATTTGCGATATCTTATTTAATTTGTGAACCTACATGCAGACATACATAAATTCTTTTTGAGCAGCATAAATCAATTGTTGCAACATAAATAATTTCTATTGATGTAACATACACACAGACATACATAAATTCTTCTTTCTGAGAAACTCGTACATATATGCAAACATATCTGATCATAATTGTTGGGCAAATGCTACTGTTTGTGGACTTGTTTTTCTGTTGATTGACATATTTACTGGCATACTAACATGGTATTTACTTTCCTGCTTCAGCTCAAAACATCAGAGACTAGAAGAGGGTTTGATGGTGTTCCTGTGTTTCAGGTATGCTGAATGGTCCTATGTGTCTCATGCTTTGTCGTAAACGAGCTTGCTTGTTCATGCCTGTTTCTAGGTTAAAGTTTCACATTACTTGTTTATTACAGGTTGTGCTGGTTGTCTTTATTTCGATTAATAGATGCTACTTCTTTATAGATGCTTAGCATGTAAAAGGCAAACTAATATTAACATAGTATACAGGTTTCCAAGCATTTACTTTTCTATAAGATAATTCGGATGTTCTTACAGATCGTGCTTTATTTATTAATGTAGAAAATCCTTCACTATTTGAAATGGTACAGTTGATTTGTGAAAATATTTTCTATACAAAAGAAAATCTCTAAATATCGGTTTACTATGAAAACAAAAGCATGCCATGAGGGATTAGTGTGATATGAAGAATCTCTATATCAGTATTTACTTCTTTAAGAAAATCATATGACCTAGCATGGATTGATATCAAACTAGATTCATTTCCGTGCGATGCACGACTACATTAAATATATTTGTAAAAGCACATTAAATATTTTTTATTAGATATGTTTTAGATTGAAATTGTTTTTTATGCGTATTTTTCTTAAATGTTGATTTTTTTAGAATATATGGAGTAGCTTTTTTTTTTTTTTGTTGTTTTGATAAGCAAGAGATTTTATTTCAAACAAACAAATTTTACAACCAAAATGTTTTAACTCTCAAAGAAAGAGGAAAAACACAGCCGACTAATTACAAATGCTATCCCACCATCTAACATCGGCTCTAGACCTACGAGGTCGAATAGTAGCAATACGAGTCCGTATCATATACTAGATCCAACAAACTATAGAATCAATGCTCCCTACCTTCGCATTCCATAAACTATCATTTCTAGCCTGCCAAATAGCATACACATAAGCAGCTACACCAGCATACAAAACATTCTTTTGAAACACATTCCTGTGACTACATCCAATCAATCGCATCAGCTCAAGGAACTCACAGARTATACGGAGTAGTTGTTATCTTGTAGTTTTTAATTTATTTAATCCTGTATTAATARTAAGATGTGATAGTTATTACTTTCTCCATTTTTTATTAGTTGTTACACTTTTGTTGGGCTCAGACTTTGGGCCAAAATAAGGAGTTGAGATTAATGAAGTTAATTATAAAGAAAATAAACCATTAGCTAAACCACGCCCACCACCAACCCCAAATAACACAGCCTTCAACCACCATTGTAATTCACGACCACCACTGAATCCACCTTAAGCTGAGTTCAGTCCACCATGAGCTACCACAAATCACCCGAACACCCCACCCAAATTGAACATCTTTAGCGCCACCATCTCAATCACCACCCACCGAACGCACCACCACCCAAATCGAACGGCAAATTAAACACCAACCAGCGAAACTAAATGATTTTTTTTTAAAGAGAACAAGAATTGAAGTGTCGATGTCGCCATTAAATCAATTTTTTGGTGCAGTGCGATATCATAAGTATATTATAGGCAAACAAAGTATTGGTGGGCAGTTWGGTGCAGTGCCATTAAACCAAACAAAAATATCATACAAAGTATTATTATTGCAGATCAATACCGTATCCTCAATGGAAAGCAATCTTATGTTCGAAATATAGAATACCTAAGACCAACCTAGCTGATGTATARCTTGGAGTTTATTATCAAGTTTGGTAATTGTGCACCATGTCATGCGCGCTAACAAATTCTTATCATATTTTCATATAGCTGTCTTCTTATAAGCATAGTGACCTTTGTCCTTTATCTAATTATTTCTTTTTTTACGTTCAATGAAGTAAATTGTGTTTTATATTAACGCAGTGACTTTTCTCTAAAAACTTGTAATACCTTTTATTATTATTAGAGTGATCTTTTATAGTTTATACTTTCCTATATTAAATTATTAATACATGTCTGAATGTGTGATAATCTTTATTTTTATACACTGACCATTGGGCACACTGGTTAATTAAAGTAAACCGGATGGACTTTGGAATTGGCAATCCATGAATATGATTATTCAACAATGAATATAATTGCATTGATTTCTAAGGTTATTAGTTATTTGTTTTACATGTGTGTTTGTGTGAGAGAGAGAATTGCTTCTCTTCTTTTCTAATCATGTCTTTCTCTGTTTGTTTTCTCTTAGAATTATTTATTTTGTTGATTGTGATGCAGTCAGAACTTCTAGTTGTAAAGAAGAAAAACAAGCGTTATTGCCCTATCTATTTTCGAAAGGTTAGTTTCTTTTGGTTATGTGTTTTTAGTTTTTATCAATGAAGCTTGGCTGAAGGCTGATAACTATGATTCTTTGTTTCAGGAAGATATTGAGAAAGAACTATCTCTGAAGGTATCACGAGGACGAGGTTTTTCACAAAACATTGTGGTAAGTTAATCACACACAAAAGAAGAAAAACAATTTATCTATATCTATATTATTAAAAAGAAGTGATGATGTGTGAGAATTCTTTAATTTTGTAATCCTAGATTTTGAACCTTGCAACCATGGAAACCATGGATGCCTGCTTTAGTATATGAAGTTATGGCAATTGGGGTCTTATTGTGGAACAATTTTGCTGATTGGGTATCACTTTAGCATATGACTTAGAATTTCAACATTGTGTCAAGACTCAAGATCTACACGTATAAAAGTTTCAACCTCACTAGTGTTTGCTGATATTTTGTTGATAAATTATCTCATGCAACCACATCAATTGACGCTAGAAGGAAATATTGTGGTCCATCGACGATCTCACAATGGTAAATAATGGTGAACCACCACGAGCTGAAGATCTTCTTGCACGGCTGGAGCAAGCAGAATTGCACAATATCCAATATGATGAACATATCATGAGGCTCCAAGACTCGCTGCCTTTTCACTCCCACCAAAGTCGAAAGAATCTGGTAAATGAATTACTAGAATTACTAGAATTCGAAGGAACAAAGGACCCAGAAGTTTACCTTGATTGGTCTCGGCGCATGGATTGTATTTTCGATTATAAAATTCTTCACGACAGTCAACGATTTGAACTCGCAATTTTAAGATTGTCACACTATGCTACTACCTGGTACGGAACCTTTAATCACAACGTGTTAGAGACCAAAAGGAAAAATTTACAACTTGGAACTCCTAAAATCGAAGATGAACAAGCGTTTTGTGTTGAAATCGTATAAACAAAAATTATTCGTCAAGCTTAATTCATTACAGAAAAATTTATTGTCAGTTGAGGAGTATGTGATGGAATTTGGCTTAGGTTGTCATGAAGATGAAGACCAAAGGTGTGCTAAATTGTTGATTGGGTTGGCASGACACATTTGATTTGCGAGTGAGGTCGTATGAGACATTTGATGAGGGTTATGGGCATATGCATGCTGATTGTTCATCAAAGGTATTATTAATTTCTCAATCTGATCATCTTGCATTATTGTCACAACTTCATGAAAGCAAACTCATACTTCCTCTTCACCAATCGCCCATATCTTTAAAGGGAAGGGGGACGGTGTTAAGGACTTCACGAGTGCTCATCAAGCCATTCCCATGTTGTCTTCCGGGTCCGACGRTGAGGACGTGTTAGTACTTCGATCACTCTTACATGTTGCACCAAATCTTGAAAAACATAAGAAGCAAAGATATAATTTATTTCGGTCACGATCCTCCATCAATGGTAAAACTTGGTCTTTGATTATTGATGGTGGAGGTACGAAAAACGTTGCGTTAAAAAAGATGGTTGATACTAAGTTGCAACAATGAGCTCATACACATCCTTATAAACTTGGTTCGGTTAATAGTGGTGGTACAATTGTCGTCACAAAACTAGCGTTGGTTAGGTTTGAAATTGGTATGTTCAAAGATCAAGTTTGGTGTGATATTGTTCTCATGTGTCATGACGGTGTCACATAATTCAGGATTCATTTCGGAACGCGAAACGAATTCGGGAGCTGAATTCGCGACATATAGAAAAGAGAATTAGTTCATACTTCCTTAGTGAATTGGAACGAACGAACGAATTCGGAACGGGCAAACCAATTCGGAATTCGCTGAGAGTTCCAGCGAATTATGTGACTGGTCCTAGCATTTTGATGTTGGAGCGTGCAGCGTGCTTCAAACTTTGTAGGTGAGAGCTCAAGCCTTCTTGTGGAAAAGGGCCCTGCGAGCACACATCAGCGCAAGGAAAATCTCTTTTAAAGCGGGGCGTTTGAGGGGCRTTCGAGGGCTTGTGGCGACCGACTACGTCAAAGCGTGCACAAGCGGGATCGAACCCGGGAATTTGGGTTTGGATAGCTCGAGTAAAATGTAAGGACAATATCTATAAWGGCATAAAAGCATTAAATTATCAAGCGGGAAATCTTTTTGTGAATATATTCTTCTCATATATCACCTTCCCCCTAAAGAGGTTAAATTAAATGTATACATTTGTCCCAAGGAGACACCCAAAGGGGACATTAGCCATGCGACTCATCTAGACTCGATTCTAAGGCGCTTGTGGGGGCGACCACAACAAGTGCCCACAAGGCGAGACTGTGGATTTAGAAAAATACATGAAAAGGGTTTGGGACCTAACATCCTCCCTCACTTAAGCTGTCGTCAACCTAGTCAACTTACAAACCTTAGTTTTAAAAGGCACAAGGCGCACTAAGTCCTTGGAGCCTAGGCGCAACGCGCAAGGTGAAGGCGCGCTCCTTTGGGAGCTAAGGCCCACTAAGTTTTTTAAAATTTTCATTTTTCAAAACTAGAACAAAGCATAGTTATAGTCATATTATAAATGACATAACAAAGCATAGTTCATATTACGATGTTGCGAAGAAGTGACATAATGAAAATAAAGGGGAAAAGATGAAAACATGGTTTTCCAGGCATATATTTTGGCGTGCTAGAAGTACTGGAACAATGCTACTCCAAATCACACTCATCACCATCGATATAGTCTTTCTCATCTTCATTTCCGAAGTAATCTTGATGTCTTCCATTTCATCATCATCATCTAACGCCAGAAATAAACAAATTAGTCATAGATCAAGTAAGCAAAATTACTATAGCTAAATAAATGAACAAATCACTCATTAATCTCGGATTAAACAAGTCAAGTCTTTATTTTAGTTAAATATATATATTTTTTTTAAAAATTACACTTCTGAAATTTGAAAAGAAAAATGAATGAAAAGGAGAGAAGAGAAAAGAAGAAGATGAAAAGCAAATAGAAAGAAAGATGCAGATACTAACCTTGTGGTGGCAAGAGAGACACCGCTTCTCTTAGCCTTTATTTTTTTCTTCCTCAAATTGTCAATCGATATTCTTTTTCTTCCTTTAGATTTTTGTCCTTTTCTAGCACCTCTCTCTTCCTTTATTGTCAATCATGTGTTATTTTATTAATGGGCTTGTACATGTTTTTTAAAATAAAAATAAACATTTGCACTTTTAAAAGGCTAGTAGCGTGTCTCAACCTAAAAGTGCGCTTTTTGTGCGCCTTGCGCCTCAAGGAAAATATGGAGAAAGGCGTGTCGTTTTAGCACCTTCAAAGGGTAAAACACTGTGCCTTGGTGAGCCTTGCGCCTAGGCGCGGCTTTTACAACTTAGTTATAAACATTACTAATAAAAAAGGAAAAATCTCCTATCCTAAGTATGGTTTCTTTTTGGGCGCCATTGTCTTCTTCTGCACGCTTAGCGCACTTTAGTCTTCTTCGGTTGCGGTGAGTTGCTGTGTCGTTGTCGTGAATCTGATTCTGGTTTCTTGGGGAGTTCTTTTGGTTTCTTTCGAATCTTTGGCTTCATCATTTGCATGGCAGATGGCGGATTGATGTCACCTTTGGAATACCACCTTTGGAGTAGATTTGCATTTGGAGTCCCTAATACAGCTAGTTGGACCATCAACGATCATGTAGTCCACAACTAGTATCACCCATGTTCGGCTTCTTTTGAGGAAATCATCCATGTTAGGGACGATGGAGTCCAATTTTCCCTTCCATCCGCTCACCATTACAGGCACTTGTTTGGCGATGCCCTTTGTTGGTTTCTCTTTGGAGTTGACGGTCTTCATGTTTCTRCCATCTTTGGTGATGGTCAATTCAAGTCGCTTTGCTTCTTTGGTGTCCATGAAGTTGTGTGACACGCCCGTGTCCACTAAGACGCACGCCTTTCTTCTACTATGCTTTTTCTTTCTCTTTGCCCATTGCGTACATCATGTACACAACTCCACATCGTGCGGACTCCTTTTCTTCAGTCTCTTCTTTTGTCTCTTCTTTTCTTAGCAGCTAGTAGCTAGTTCATATTATATACAACAATATGAGTTCAAGAAGATGTACAAGAGGGGTAAGAAGCAAGAAAAGAATGATCATCTCTTAGCTTTGCATCACAAGGTTCCATTTAGTGTTGGTTATTATGTGTGGCTTTCCATAGACACARCAAGCCTTCGACACCTATCACATTTTACTCGGACAAGAGATCCGTGTTTCTTTCAAAGCTACTTATATNGCTCTTTTACTAATCTAGATGCTTTTAATTAGTTAATAATTAATTGTTGCTTCCTTGTGGATTCGACCCTGTTACCACTAGCTACATTAGTTAGTTTTAATAGGTTATTTTTGATAGGTACGCGACAAGCCTGTCATAGGGCAGCCTGACTACGATGCTGGGGAGATTCTTTTTGCTGACTTGAGGGTCAGCATGGATTTAGAGGAGCTCATTAGTCCTGCGCCTCAAGTCGCTATGCATGCTCAAAACTCGATTCCTATTGGCGCTGGACAAGTATATGCCTATTATTGCAATTTTTCTCTAGATTTGCCCCGTTCTTTGTTGATTTGGCCATTTTTGTGAAATAGATGGATAGGGCAAGCGTTGAGAGGTTGCTCGGAGTCATCAACGCTTTGAGGTACTCCTACARCTTGCTGAGAGACTCGATAGGTGCACTAAGTCTATTTTCTTCATTTGTGTTGGTCATGGACCTTTCTGACTTGAAGCTTTTCCTGCAGCTTTAGGGTGCTCACCAGGAAGGTGATGATGACGATGATGATGTTGATGACGATGGTGATGCAAGGATGCATCGAGATCCCWCTCGAGGCAAGGCTTCGACCTCGTCGAGCACGATGCTGTATAATTCGTTTTATGCACCAAACAGTATAATTATCTAAATAATTTTATCATTTAATAATTGCATTGATAGAACATTCTACTGAATGAGTAATTAATTTGTTTTATTTTATGGGACCAATTTCAACATAAAATATATTTTTGTGACACASTTTTCAAATTTAAATTTTTTGTTACCAAATTTATTTTCTTTCCTAATTACATACACATTTACGTTACTTTTAGTTTTTCCATTTTTTGTATTTTCTGAATTTAAGCCAGAAAAATAAGATTGAAATTYGAAGAGAAAGCGGCGTTGATAATGGAATCTAGTRAATTTCGTAAGGAGTAAACACATAACTTTCAAGTTCTTTTGAAAGGAGTGGTTGATATTTGTGAACTTTTATGTTCTATGCATTGAATGTGTTCTATGATTGGGTTTTAATCTACGATTTTGTTTGTGTTCAACGGGAGGATATTTGTACTATGGTGGTCTTGAGGTTGTTCGTTGGTTTTAGTAACACAATTTTTTTTGTCTTTTAATTTTATGATTATGTTCATTGTACTTTGTTAGTGTATAGAACAATATATCCGAATCATAGAACAAAATTTCCAGACCCAATCGACAAGTATATGTTTTATGGTAGATACTTGTTCTGCGGCGGTCTTGAGTTTGTTCATTGGTCTTAGTACACTATTTGTAATTATATTTTTTTGTTCTTTGATATTATAATCATGTTCATTGTACTTTGTTGTTGTATGGAACAATACATCTRAAGTATAGAATAAAATATCTGAATCATATTGCCATATAACATGTAGACAAGTATATGTTCTATGATAAGCACATTTGTTCTATGAACGACCTTAAAATATTTTCTTTTTTTTAACGTAATGTTTTTTTKGACATCATAAAAAGTGAAATACCAGCTTAACATTACAAAAAATGTGAATTAACGTAATGGTTTTTTTTAAACATGAGAATCAAGTAATTTTAATTTGGACATTGCTACACCTACCCACCGGGTTGACAACCCACTACTAATAAGGCATTAAACTAATATTATTTTAAACAAGTGGGATWYTATTMTCAATGCCACTAACAACACTATATTAGTGGTGGGTAGTCAACCCGGTGGGTAGATTAAATTTTTTCCTTTTAATCTTAACCAAATGCTTAAATGTAGAAAGCACTACATTTTATTTGAATTGAATTTTGAATAGAGGAAATTCATTAAATGTCCTCACAATTMATAAAGATAGGTAAAAAAATCATTTACTATATTCAAAAAATTGGATGAATAAATGTTTAAGAAATGGAAAATTAGATTAATTACATCCAAAAGCATTTAATGAGCTTTGGTGTACAAATTTGATTATACACCATGGTGTATAATCAACTTGCGAATAACTCTAACTTTGTTCATTGATTGAAATAAATTCTTCACACTTGTTTTTATTGCTTGTGATTCAATTGTGGTAAGTTTTAATTGCATTTTTGAGTATTTTCAAAATGATACGTTAAGAGGTGGAAACTCTACAATAAACGTAAGAGTAATCGGCAAAAAAAATCTAGTACAAAGCCAGAGCCTGTCAAAGGAGTATGGATACTCTCCATTTCTTAGAGGAAATGGAGAGTCCATTTTCTTTCATCTAGTGGTTGAGAATCATCTAACTTAATATAAAAATTACAAAATTTCCTCTAATTCTCCCCTTGATTCATTCCCAACCACTGGATAAGGAAATGGACTCTCTATTTCCTCTAAAAAATGGAGAGGATCCATACTCCTGTCAAAGGATCTAAGGTTCAATTGAAACTTGATTTGAGAAAACTAGCKTGCCCTAACTTACTATTGTTTGATTCCATAAATTTTTCATAGTAATATGTGCCTGAGTTTCATTATTATTGTTAGATTGATTCAACACAACCAAGGACATTTATTTTAATAAATTGAACCATTTTAAGTAATTAATAATTAATTATTGTCATTTATGTAGATTTAATCCTGCTACCACTGAATACTAATTTATAGCNTACTTCCTCCGTTTTTTAATAAGTGCACCAGTTTCTTTAAACGAAAATTTCTCTATAAATGCACCACTATCATTTCTTTCCTTTTTTGGAATGGGGACCACAATGAAAAAACTAATTCTTTTCTCTTTTATGTGGGGACCACAATTAAAATACTATTTTTTCTACCATTATATTAAAATATTCATCAATACACTTACTTAATTCCTTTTTTTCTCTTTTTGCCCCCCACCTACACACCTCATTACACTCTCAAAAATTGTCTTAGAGTCCGCGAAATCCCAAGTGGTGCACTTATTCTAAAACGGAGGAAGTATTATTTTATTTTATTTTTGTTGTGTTGTCTATTAATCACGAGATTGAGATACGTCAGTCCGAAAGTTACGCGTGATCATTAGAATTAGGAGTTTGTTAGGTTGTTAGGATTTTATTAGATTAAGATAATCTTTTAAGATAGGATTAGTTTTTACGAAGTTAATCTTTTATTTGTTATATCTTTTCTTGATTGGCCGGGAATTGTTACCTATAAATACTTTAAGAGTCAATGAACAAAATTAGATTTGTGTTTTGAGTTAATCAAGTAGCATTYCTATTGTGGTGCGTCCATTTCTCATAAGGTTTGAGGCTATCATGGTTTTTCTCCAACAGTTTTTATTATTTATTAATTAAATYTTCCACGATAAAATTATTAGAACTTTACTAGTGTTTGTCGATAGTTTGTTGATAAATAATCTCATGCAGCCACATCGCTTGATTTATTTGATTGTTGTTGAAGCAAATTTCAAAAATCTGTTTTGGTTCTTTACTTCTTGCTTTGATTTTGTTCGAATTGCCGTTCAATTGATAATATTTAAAACCCTACCCTAAATTCTTTTGTRTTGTTCCTCTCTTTCTCCCGTCTCTTCTGTTTTTGTGGTTTGACATGATCACATGACATTGGTGAAATAAATTCTTCCTTCTACCTAGCTGGCGTTGGTCCGTGCTTAAATGACAGTTAAAACTTCATTTATGTACTATCTTTGGCTCAAGTTGTTGCTATTTTCATCTCTTTATGGTTTATAGCTGGGTTCTTTAGAAGTGTTAAGACTTAATTTCTATGTTTTTATTAACTTGCTGCACTTCTCATTTTTGTGGATTCCTAGACAATTTTTGGAGAGTATTAATTTAGAAGTGATTGGTCTCTTATCCTACTCCAATTATATTTGCAACATGAGTTACAGAAATAATTTTGTGTATATGTTATGGCTGCTTAAATTTTCTTGTGTGATGTATTTACTCTGTCTCACTTTGTGCAGTTCAACTGCCAACTTTTGCTTTTTAATTGATCATAGCTCTATTTGCTGGTTTCAACAGGTAGGGAGTTTAGAAGATGTTTTGAAGAAAATGGAGGTAAATCATTGTGTTTTTTTAGTACAAATTTATTTTATTATGCTATATTGTTTATTTGTTTTGTTTCTGATACAGATGAGTACGAAAAATTCTGGCTGGGATGATTTTATTTTTATTCCACCTGGCAAAAGCCATTTACAGCATATTCAAGAAGTGGCAAAAACTTGATGAATATATTATTTCTCTCCATATCTTTACTTGACCAGAAACCAGGAGCATTCAAGATTTTTGGTTGCTTCATATGTTTGAGTTCCATCTCCCAATCCCTATCTCTTCTTCCAAATTTTGCCGGTGATGATTGATGAATTTAACAAGTTGTGATCTAAGATCAAAGAACAAGTAATGAATATTTCCTCTGCTTTTGCGCATTTGCCAATATATTTTTAAACCATGATYTTTTTTAATAAGGAAGAATAAGGCAAAACCTAACATGATTGATTTTTCAAACATATTTGAGAATACTAGCCGTTGCGCTGCGTGCACAAATAATATTTTCAATAACTAGTTGGTTACAAAGCATTAAAATTGTACTCAAATGTGATAGAGTTAACTGTCCATTTGAGCACAACTTGTAAACTTATATTGATCAAAGGTAAGCAAGCACCCTATGCTGGTTTGTCCTCATCCACGTGTAATCAATACTTTTGTACAACAAATCATCATGAGAAAATCAAAGATAATTCATCAGAAGATGAAAACAGATCTACAAATTAATCATACCATTGCATCATAAAATAAATGAAGTATTGTCACAAATTCCCATGTACCTGTACATAAGGGCTCTAGTGGACTACATATATGAAACGTCGAGTTACCACTTACCACTATACAATTACAAGGATTTACAACATAATTTTACACATCTTTTTAGCGTAAAGCTAAACTTTCACATCTGCACTTAAAAAAACGAAAGATAAAGGAAAGCTACCTAAATTTGACTTCTCAATTGTTTTCTCGTGAATGAACACAAAACAAGTTCAAGATAAAGTCAATTACAAACCAGAACATTAAAAATAGTAGTTGAACATTATATAAAAAAAATCATTTTCTTACCATATGATGCCAAAATAGCCAATCTCCTTGCACGGGTCATAAGTTGGAGTCGTGATAAATGCAGCAATTTGCTGCATCTGCTGCACGGACACTGTTCATCAATTTTTTTTTTTATAAAAAAAAAGACAAATCATAATGTGATTTTGTCATATCCTCGATTCATTTTAACATATCTTTGGTTCACTTTCACCTATCTTAGTGTGATTTTATCATATCCTTGATTCATTTAAGCATATCCTTGTGATTTGCAAAACTTAATTATCACTTGCCCTAGTTTATTTGCTAAATTTTGTCATCTCTTGTGCAGAGTGACTACTTGACTTACATCTTCAGGAATCCCAATGAGTTAGCTAAGATTCACTTGGGAGGCTACTTTGATTGCCGYCCCAAAGTAGGGAACATCCTACACCATTGTAGCTTCACTAACTTTGTGTCAAACATGTCTAGTCAGGCGCACCTAGAGGCACCAAGGATCGTGGTCTTWGGCCTTCTTGAGTGGTTCTGAGGTACCACAAAAACTTTCCACTTTCCGTGAGGGGAGATGACTSTGACCCCCTACAACTATGCTCACAGGTATTCAATTAACTAGAGAGCTTGTTCTCGTTGGTGGTGACATAAAGACCTATGATCCTCGTTTGGAGGACTAGCTAGGACCTATAGCCCTCATGTCACGGGTAGGGAAGAGTGACGAGCGAGCACCGYTGAATACGCTCATGCAGGTCTTGGACATCGCTGGTGCACCCGATGAGCAGGCTACGAGGATTTTTATGTCGGTGATGATCAGCACTGCTTTGTTCCCTGACAAGGGTGCTGCGACTAGGGTGCACTTGCACTTTCTTGCTACTTTGGAGGAGTTTTTGAGAGTCTCCTCCTATGACTGGGGGGATTAAGCTATGGTTGCTTAATCCACTTCATGAGGTCGGGATGCCGTCATGTGAACGGAATTGTGAGGCCTATACTTGTTGGTTACAAGAGGATGCTCGAGGTAATTCTGTTTTCCCTTTGCATTTGCTTTTGTCTAATATGATTTCTTGACTAATTATGTTTCTTGAGCTGTAAATTTGGGAGTAAAGAGTACTTCCCTTGCATGGGCCTTGTTCCTTGATTTCGCCTCAGGAGGCATGACTCATTGCTTATGATTTTGCGGTGGAGCACCAGAAGGGAAGTCTTGTACTGATGGGCTCCGGTAGCTCTAGGAGAATGCTCCGCCACTATGATCTACTGAGGTAAGTTTTGAGCAGTTTTCTTTGCATGGGTTTCTTATTTTAGGTGTACATGTCTTTGACTTAGGTGCTTTACAAATTGGGTGGATCCTTGGAGGAATGTGGAGAAATTGAGGCGATGAGGGCTCGACCTTACCACTGATTGAATAGGAAGCGATGCGTGTTAGGGCTCTTCAAGGGAGCCATTTGGTTTTTAGGCAAGCGTTTGGTGAGGCGACACTGTGTTGCGAGGAGCCTTGGTGATTAGTTGTCTCCTGATTAGAGTTGGCAATGGATCTGGACCCGCCGGATCCGCGATCCGTATCCGTTTTTACGGATATGGACCTAAAATTTTGGACCCGATGGATCCGGGTCTTATACGGATCCTGTCCAAAAACGGATAGAGGATCCGGATCTAATAACGGATTCTGATCCGAATCCGTTTAACACGTTTTTTTTAAAATATAAATATATTTTTATTTTTAATATTTATGATATAAGATATTTTAACAAAAAACAACAACGCAGCATCTAAATTTATGACATACCACTATATCAGAATACGTCACAATCACCG